>JAWPHD010003026.1:0-231348 GCA_037043455.1 Cyrtodaria siliqua | reverse complement strand
AGTGTCATAGGTGTTGATATGTAAGTATTGATATGTTCTAGGGTTACAGTGTCATTTTACTAGAACATGTAGATATTGATTTTTATTGATACGTAGGTATTGATATGTTCTAGGGTTACAGTGTCATTTTTTCTAGAACATGTAGGTATTGATATGTTCTAGGGTTACAGTGTCATTTTACTAGAACATGTAAGTATTGATATGTTCTAGGGTTACAGTGTCATTTTACCAATAAAATGTAGGTATTGATATGTTCTAGTGTTTCATTATCATTTTACTACAACATGTAGGTACTGATGTGTTCTAGGGTTACCGTACCATTTTACTAGAACACGTAGGTATTGATATGTTCTAGGGTTACAGTATCATTTTACTAGAGCATTGTAGGTATTGATATGTTCTAGGGTTACAGTATCATTTTACTAGAACATGTAGATATTGATGTGTTCTAGGGTTACCCTACCTATTTTACTAGAAAACGTAGGTATTGATATGTTCTAGGGTTACAGTATCATTTTACTGGAACACGTAGGTATTGATATATTCTAGGATTACAGTATCATTTTATTAGAACACGTAAGGTATTGGTATGTTCTAGGGTTACAGTATCATTTTACTAGAACACGTAGGTATTGATCTGTTCTAGGGTTACAGTATCATTTTACTAGAACATGTAGGTATTGATATGTTCTAGGGTTACCGTACCATTTTACTAGAAGTCGTAGGTATTGATATGTTCTAGGGTTACAGTATCATTTTACTAGAACACGTAAGGTATTGATATGTTCTAGGGTTACAGTATCATTTTACTAGAAACATGTAGGTATTGATATGTTCTAAGGTTACAGTGAAATTTTACTAGAACGTGTAGGTATTGGTATGTTCTAGGGTTACAGTATCATTTTTACTGGAACATGTAGGTATTGATATAATTCTAGGGTTACAGTATCATTTTACTAGAACATGTAAGTATTGATACCAATACCTACATGTTCTAGTAAAATGACACTGTAACCCTAGAACATACCAATACCTATATGTTCTAGTAAAATGACAGTGTCCATAGGTAATTGATATGTAGGTATTGATATGTTCTAGGGTTACAGTGTCATTTTACTAGAACATGTAGATATTGATTTTTTATTGATACGTAGGTATTGATATGTTCTAGGGTTACAGTGTCATTTTACTAGAACATGTAGGTATTGATATGTTCTAGGGTTACAGTTTCATTTTACTAGAACATGTAGGTATTGATATGTTCTAGGGTTACAGTGTCATTTTACCAATAAAATGTAGGTATTGATATGTTCTAGGGTTTCATTATCATTTTACTACAACATGAAGGTACTGATATGTTCTAGGGTTACCGTACCATTTTACTAGAACACGTAGGTATTGATATGTTCTAGGGTTAATGTATCATTTTACTAGAAACATGTAGGTATTGATATGTTCTATGGGTTACAGTGTCATGTTACCAAAGAAAATGTAGGTATTGATATGTTCTAGGGTTTCAGTATCATTTTACTAGAACATTTAGGTATTGATGTGTTCTAGGGTTACAGTATCATTTTACTGGAACATGTAGGTATTGATATATTCTAGGATTATAGTATCATTTTATTAGAACACGTAGGTATTGGTATGTTCTAGTGTTACAGTATCATTTTACAAGAACACGTAGGTATTGATTTTGTTTTAGGGTTACAGTAATCATTTTGCTAGAACACGTAGGTATTTGGTATGTTCTAGGGTTACAGTGTCATTTTACTAGAACATGTAGGTATTGATATGTTCTAAGGTTACAGTGAAATTTTTACTAGAACGTGTAGGTATTTGGTATATTCTAGGGTTACAGTATCATTTTACTGGAACATGTAGGTATTAGATATATTCTAGGGTTACAGTATCATTTTACTAGAACATGTAAGTATTGATACCAATACCTACATGTTCTAGTAAAATGACACTGTAACCCTAGAACATACCAATACCTATATGTTCTAGTAAAATGACAGTGTCATAGGTGTTGATATGTAAGTAATTGATATGTTCTAGGGTTACAGTGTCATTTTACTAGAACATGTAGATATTGATTTTTATTGATACGTAGGTATTGATATGTTCTAGGGTTACAGTGTCATTTTTCTAGAACATGTAGGTATTGATATGTTCTAGGGTTACAGTGTCATTTTACTAGAACATGTAGGTATTGATATGTTCTAGGGTTACAGTGTCATTTTACCAATAAAATGTAGGTATTGATATGTTCTAGGGTTTCATTATCATTTTACTACAACATGTAGGTACTGATATGTTCTAGGGTTACCGTACCATTTTACTAGAACACGTAGGTATTGATATGTTCTAGGGTTACAGTATCATTTTACTAGAGCATGTAGGTATTGATATGTTCTAGGGTTACAGTATCATTTTACTAGAACATGTAGATATTGATGTGTTCTAGGGTTACCCTACCATTTTACTAGAAAACGTAGGTATTGATATGTTCTAGGGTTACAGTATCATTTTACTGGAACACGTAGGTATTGATATATTCTAGGATTACAGTATCATTTTATTAGAACACGTAGGTATTGGTATGTTCTAGGGTTACAGTATCATTTTACTAGAACACGTAGGTATTGATATGTTTTAGGGTTACAGTATCATTTTGCTAGAACATGTAGGTATTGGTATGTTCTAGGGTTACAGTGTCATTTTACTAGAACATGTAGGTATTGATATGTTCTAGGGTTACAGTATCATTTTACTAGAACCAGCAGGTATTGGTATGTTCTAGGGTTACCGTACCATTTTACTAAAACACGTAGGTATTGATATATTCTAGGGTTACAGTATCATTTTACTAGAACACGTAGGTATTGATATGTTCTAGGGTTACAGTATCATTTTACTAGAACATGTAGGTATTGATATGTTCTAGGGTTACCGTACCATTTTACTAGAAGTCGTAGGTATTGATATGTTCTAGGGTTACAGTATCATTTTACTAGAACACGTAGGTATTGATATGTTCTAGGGTTACAGTATCATTTTACTAGAACATGTAGGTATTGATATGTTCTAGGGTTACAGTGTCATTTTACTAGAACATGTAGGTATTGATATGTTCTAGGGTTACAGTGTCATTTTACTAGAACATGTAGGTATTGATATGTTCTAGGCTTACAGTATCATTTTATTAGAACATGTAGGTATTGGTATGTTCTAGGGTTACAGTGTCATTTTACTGCAACATGCAGATATTGATATGTTCTAGGGTTACAGTATCATTTTACTTAAACACGTAGGTATTGATATGTTCTAGGGCAACCGTACCATTTTACTAGAACACGTAGATATTGATATGTTCTAGGGTTACAGTATCATTTTACTAGAACGTGTAGGTATTGATTTGTTCTAGGGTTACCGTACCATTTTACTAGAACACGTAGATATTGATATGTTCTAGGGTTACCGTACCATTTTACTAGAACTCGTAGATATTGATATGTTCAAGGTTACAGTATCATTTTACTAGAACATGTAGGTATTGATATGTTCTAGTGTTACAGTATCATTTTATTCTTATGTAGGTATTGGTATGTTCTAGGGTTACAGTGTCATTTTACTAGAGCATGTAGGTATTGATATGTTCTAGGGTTACAATATCATTTTACTAGAACATGTAGGTAAGGTCAGGTTGTATTTATACCGTGTGAACGTGTACGATTTTCGTGTACATTTATCAGTCTATTGTTGAGATCGTTTTATGTGATAACAGTGTAGAGGACATCACAATCAACCACAGAGGGCTTTAATTTAGTCATTTAAATGTGTAATTATTCTGGTTTTACCTCATGTCATCTATTATCCATTAAGTAATTACAAAGTTTATTAATCATTTAATGCTTTGTAGCAATGATGTATTTAATTACATGTAGCAAGTATTCTCTTTTTTATGGTTATTATTGATGAGTATACTTTGTTAACCTTGGTTAAGCTTGATGGCGGCTCCGCATTTTCAATTTCTTTTGTTTTCTTACTTAATTTTTGATTTGGTGGTTCTACTACTCCGGCCGATAAATGGCTCTGGGTATTGTTTAACCACTTACAGGATATGTTATCAGCTTTTTAATTTAGTCTGTTGGCTGTTACTTGTGATACGCAGGCTTCATAAACGCTGCTCCCAACTAAATTCCATTATGTTTATTTCGCTCTTCGGGCCATTTAATTTTATTAGATACTGGGACCATACGCCGTACGATATGGGGATGCATATAACTCCATGTCCACCGTCGTATGCATGTCATCTGTGTACTATTGATTTTAGGAATATAGAGTTCTGCTCAACCCGGGGCTAGAGGGCGTGAGCGGTAGCTAGCATATTTCACTACCGCTCATGAACAGTCTCAATCAAACTGAGACTGCAATATTTCGTATGTGTCGTGCTCGGCCGTTTCCAAAGGTCCATCATCATACTTTTTTTTTAACATTTTACACAGTTAAATTATTAACTTTACGACTGACAGGTAAATCAATAATTAAATAAGGGAAATTAGGAAATGAGAAGTGATTTATTATTATGTTGTTCAAGAATAGTTACATTATTAAATCCATGAAGGTATAATTCAGGGCCTTCCCGGGGACTTTTTAAGGAATATTGGAATTTTGCGCGTGACAGGGGTCGATTTCGCCAGGAGCTGGTGAACATGAAATTACGATTAAAGACACGCCTTCAAAGCGGCATGCGATTTAAGTAAGGGTCAGTAGCTTTAATGCATAGCAAACTAGACTGTGAATACTTACATATACATTTAGCTGTATTAAGGTTAAAGTCTCTACTTTTACGAAGTCACAAAATTAGGTGTCAACATCAATTATTCTGAACCTTGTGATAACCTCTGTGGAGATATGACGGTTATCATGTCGATTGTCTATAATCTGTACGTTGGCCTCCTCATATCGTGGTACAGACATCCCCGCCAGTGTGTTATCAATATACAAGTGATGGCGTGATGTCCATCTGACAGCTGTTATCAATATCACTTTGAGGCTATGTTCAAGTTATCAATTCAGTGTTTTACTGAATCACCTGAACAAATCAGAATGTTATAATATGAAACCTGTATATTTAATTTCACTATTCCGTATTTAGATGTGATATTTCTGTTGCAGCTAATTTAACTCGGCATTTTACAATAAGATGGCAGTTGTGAATAGCTAGATATTTTTCGAGTTCATTCGTCATTTTAATCATATCTGTGTGTTTTTCAGGTTCTTTCAAGCAATAGGTAAATATAAAACCTCGTAACAATTTTAAATAATAATCTCTATAAATTTCAGCTGTTCTTACATTTTTCCGTTGCCACCGATGTACTAGGAGAGTATTTTACACTCTGACTTTTATGAAGACATGTTGATACATACGCAAGATTGATTTTGTTGATTTTATTTGCAACGTAGTCATTACTTTTTTCCCTGCTCTTGTTCTTCGGTAACAGTACGACACTCACTCAAGAAGCGTTGTTTTTTTAAAAAGCAGTCTAGTTACCAGCAAAATCGATGCTGTCTACAGTAGGACGCATAAAAGTTAATAGGACTCTGTCTAGTTACCAGCAAAATATATGCTGCCAGTAGGTGGACGCGGTCTACTAACCAGCAAAATCGAAGCTTCCTTCTGGATTTCGATGATTTTTGGGTACGTTTCTGTATACATATATGTAGCAGTGGCAGTGACAGTAGCGGTATCAATACCAGTAGCAGTGACTACTGCCAACTTCACGTTCATGACATATTTAGTGTGTACTTATATAATACGTACCGTCAATGATGACGCGCGTATACACATGTTTTAAACTATTTTAAATGTTATTTAAATTATTAAACACTATTGTTTAAAGGGAATGTAGCGACACAGCCAAACCATCTGTATTATTGAGAGTTCTGAAATACTTGAATAAGGGTGAAATAATTATCAAAATCGGATGCTAAACAAAGAAGGTATGATCATTTGAAATTCCTGTTGAATTGGATATGGAAGCGGCCATTTTGAAAGCTATGACGTCACAGTTTTAATGACCATATATGGAATATTTATAAATATGAACATTTACTGATTTATAGGGAAAAAATGACAGCAACTGTATGAAAAATATGTAATACTTAATGGCAATAATGCTTTATATGACCAGTAAAAAAAAAAAAAAAATGGAAGCGAATTTCTTCGTTTTTAATGATATTTATCAATATTCCATATATGGTAATATGGAACTATGATGTCATAGTTCTAAAAATGCGGCTCCCATATTTGTTTTAGAACAACCTTTAAATGGTCATATCTTTTTTTGTTTATCATCCGATTTTGATAATTCTTTCACCTTCTTCCAAGTTTTTCAGAACTCTCAGTAACAGAGTTTGTTTGGCTGTGTCGCTACATTCCCTTTCAAACAGGCGTTTAAGGAGGTTGCCTGGGAAAGGACGTAGTGGTGACATTCTTTTTAAAATTGATATATAAGACTTCTTTGGTATTAACTGAATATACAATTATCAACATTTCAAAAATAAAGTCATTGAACAGTTTCACAATATTTAGTCTTAAAATTAATCTATTAAAATACTACGATATATTTTCTATAAAATATATTCATATTTTTCCAAAACATACAGAAACAAATGTAATCCTTATTAGTCTTTTTACTTTAAAAAGCCAACATATAGGGACCATACCCCACCCACTTTTTGAAGAAGAAAAATTGACTGAAAGGATAATTCAAGATAAAAAAAATATGTTCTACTAATCAACTTGTTTTAAAACTTGAATATGTCAAGGTGTTATGTCATTTGTCAAGGTGTTATGTCATTTCAGTCAATACAAGTAAAGACATAGAACATTTCGTTGGACATTTCCAATAATTGAAGAAACATTTCTTAAAAAACTCTGTAAAGTTAATTCTCCGTTCATTATTAATAAATAGTATCCCTGATCTAGTGTAGAATCGAACGCTGAAAACAAATAAAGTTCGAAAAACTCCACTGCTGTTCAGTTCGCCAGAGCCACCTGATCCTATCAATTCCCTTGGTTAATAGTATAATGATAAACCAATAAAGAATGCGCTTGAATGGAGAGTCTATTTTATCGAAGTGGGTATTTGTCACTATACGGACCCAGGCTGCCCTGCCTAGTAATTATTTTGACCCTTTTGGAACACCATACTAGGGTTGCACCAAACTTCACCCATTCCATTAAACTGGAAAGTCTAAATAAAGATATCCCCGCCCGATTACAATCTAACAAACAGGGCAGCATTAATAGGCAATATACGTAAAACACATAAATGATCATGTATATTTAATATAAAAAAACAACAGCAAGAAGCCACAAAATAAGTACCCAATAGCATCTGTGTGTGTGTGTGTGTGTGTGTGTGTGCGTGCGTGCGTGCGTGCGTGTGTGTGTGTTATTGTGCCTCCAGTCGAGTGTGTAATGATGTAGTGATACAGTATATCAGCGTGTGTTGCAGCTATCCTTTTAAGGAAGTAAACGCATACGTTTGATTTCTGTGTCTCTCATCATAGCTAGGCGCCCTGCCATAGTTTGTCCGAAGGTTGTCTGTGCTTGTTTTTTTCGCAAATATTTCTTCCTATATATATATTTAGAGAGAGAGAATAATAAATTAGTATTTTTATATCACACCCTATATCATGCCCGAGACGCCATATTAATAGCCCAAGGGCTGATATGAGTCGAGGGCCTGTTATAGGGTGTGATATGAAAACACACATTTTTTTAATTCTGTTAATCATATTCTAATGTCAGCTTCAGCTCACTCACTACGCAGTTTTACAGGGAGAAACAACGTCATTTTGATGTGTTCATGTCAAAACATGTTTTTCGAAACTTGATTTAAAATGAATGCCATTGAATTTGAAATTGTCTAATCAAGAAAATGAATTGTCAGTAGTGTTAGTTTTGTGTTTTGGAGCAACCTAAAAAGAAAAAAATGAATGATAACTTACTGGCCAAAAATATGAATGAAACATCGGTGAAATAATAAATTATAAGGCAGGAAGGTTACTTTTAAGTAATTTAAAACACTTTTTTTTTCAATATAAAGGCGTTTATTACAACTATTACCTCTTTGTGTTCAGATTCAGGTCATTGGGTCAAGCCTTTGTTTTGATCGTGTGCAAAAACATCCGGGTTACATGCGCGCGAGTTACCGGAAATGCTATTATTTAGAGATACCCCGAAAACTGCAGTTACCCCGCAAATATGAGGCTCTACCATATAACTTACATGTATTGAGGATCCACACTACATTATTTCACAGTATAGACGGCTTTAACCAGCCGGACAAAACCCCAAAACTGGAGCGTCAAATTAAAGAGTTACCATCATTTTACGGATATTCAATCACATGTATTCTAAGAACCTGTTAATAAACCTATACTTTTAATCGGCACATATACATTGTTATATGCCCTGAACACCTGGATAGAGTTTCAATAAAAGGGTTTCTAGTGTAATTGTGTTGTTATTTAGCGGGATAGCTACTTTAAAAAAACGAGTAGTGTTATAAGGGAGTCGGATAGGTTGCAAAAACACAAAAAAAAATTGTTTGTACCAAACTATGGTCACAGCTCATTAGGACACTTTACTTTCTTTTTTTTTCTTTTTTTGAGATATCACATAAAACAAAGGAAACACGTTGTTGATGATACAACGTGAAAGTTTCTCTTTGTTGTTGTCAGTTTACATTGATATTATTAAAGATCGCCCCAGTTAAATTGTGCGTTCGTGTTACAAATAATAGGACACTTTAAAGGGACACAGGGCAATCTTGAAGATTTTGTCGAACATTAGTGTCACACATTATTAGTCCAGTATCATTTTCACTTTAAAACTGCTTGCATATAATTAAATGAAATTTAGATTTGTTATTTGTCTTCGTTATTCTACCATATGTTTAAATATATTATTGGTGCAATCATATCAGTACTGAGTTAGTAATATACATAAACTGATTTATTATAGAATTTATTAAACGAGTTTGCAAAAAGATACAATGCGACGGCTTGTCGAGCACCAAGTAATGTTTGCTAAAGAGTTTAATAAATAATAGATGATTTTCTGAGGTTCTATTTATCACACAAAACCCATACAAGTTGATGGTACAACGTGAACGTTTATCTGTGATGTTAATTTACCTATATACTAATAATACCGTATTTCCTCTATTAGAAGCGCCTTCCCTAATAGAAGCGCTCCCATCTGTTTTAAGAAACCTTACCTTCTTCAAAAATCTAAAAGTTCCTAAAAAAACGTACACTGTTTTCGTCTTTACCGCTGATGGATTTGATTACGGGAGTTTTTTCCTTCGACACCGGCATGGTCTGTGACATAAACCTTAAAGCACTATCATCATCAATACAAATTACCGCTTTTATTTATCTCTTCACTTAAAGCAAATATCACTGGTCTAGCCTGGTCAAGTAAAATGCATTGGGTTGAAGAGTGCATAAAAAATATCCGCATGACGGATATATTTAATATCCGCATGACGGATATATTTATATGAGAACTGAACACTTATTTTTGTGTCACCTGCTTAGGATGGCAGACACTTATCGATCACTTTGTCCGTCGTCGTCCGTCATGCTTCAACCTGCAACCTAACCTTGGCCATAAATTGAAAAGTATTTTAACTATGTTCATGAAACTTCACACACATCTTCATCTCGAAGATTGTTGTTACACATGTGCAATACCTCTGACTTTCATTTTGGCAGAGTTATGCACTTTTTATCAGCCTAACCTGCAACCTAACCTAGAAAAAAAGCACACAGCACTGTCAGCAGGCGAAGCAAGTGTTCCATGGATGATGGAACACACTTCTAGTTCAAGGTCGACTTAGTGACCGCTTCCCACTAATTACAGTCTGGAAACTGATATTTCCATGTCTATACTAGTTTGACATATTACGCCGTTATATTTGTTTTGTCAAGTGCCGGTGTAGTGGATTAAATGCACAGGATCCGGGTTCAAGCCTCAATGGCGCCACTTGAGTTTCCTCAGTGTGTTCGTCATTTCCAATTAGCCTCGTCCATCGTAAGGGATATAAATCCTCCTATCCGAAGTTTATATATCGAAGTCTATTCTCCGAGCATGTTTAATAAGCAAAAGTAGGAGTAGGGCGGTTTCCCAGATTTCAATGAGACACCTACCCTGACCAGATCCGCCTTTTTTATGGATGGGGTGAGTGTTGGTGGTGGTGGTGCTGGCGGGCGGGAGGGGCAGGTGGGGGGTAACCAAATAAATTGGACTGCATCTTTGTTTTATTATTTTGATGTTAAATATGGCTGCATATGGTGATGCTCGCCAATAAAGAAATAATAATAATAAAAACATTAACACACCAGCGGGTGGCCAGTTGAGTTCCATAATTCCAGATTGGACATCAAAATGCACACCGAGAAGTTGAACAGCGGTCGATCTTTTTAAATATAGGCTACAGACTACTTTTCAGACTTTAGTTTGCCCCTTCACCGAAAACCGAATACGCACCTGTATACTTCACTGACTGACACTCGTTATATTGACATTGCCGAGTCGAACATTTTATCATTTTAGCGTGTAAATTTGATAAAGAAATACCATGATTTTCGTAACATGTAGTACACCTCATGTACTATTTAAGCTTAAACAACATATTTTTAGTATCTCCTTGTATTTCATTACAAAAGAACACAAGTGTTAACATTTTTACGAGTTATTTCCCCTCGCTTCGAAATTTTTAAAGGGTGAATCTCGCAATTTCTCGCGCAGTAAAACTTCTAAAAGTCTAGCCTCGGTCAACCGGCCCGCTTCTGATGTCTTCGTTATGCTATGCTACACGGATCCAGAACCAGGGCCTGGGGAAACTTAGTCTCGGCCAGCTAGACCGTATCATGCATAAGTCTTACTTGCAGATATCGGTCTGGGCAGATTAGGCCAATTAAAGCGCCCACTAGCGCTTAGAACAATTAATTAGCGCGTTTTATTCATGCGCATAAAGTCGATGTTTGCGTGACGTCATGTTGTAAATAAACGTACAACGATGCACCTGTTACCATTTTTAACGTCACATGCTGCTTCTCAAAAGTTGAAAGTAAGAAATTATTATGAAATTAATTTAGAAACAAGTGTTTTGAAAGTCTCGTTGAATCTCTCAAAATCTCGCCAAAATCGCCCAAAACGAGTGGGCGATTTTAAACGTCGTAGTTTCCCCAGGCCCTGGTTCTGAAAACGTGTAGCATAGCGTAACGAAGAAATCAGAAGCGGGCCGGGTGACCGAGGCTAGGGGAAACTACGACGTTTAAAATTGCCCTCTCGTTTTGGGCGATTTTGGCGATTTTTTGTGAGATTCAACGAGACTTTCAAAATACTTGTTTCTAAATTAATTTCATAATAATTTCTTACTTTCAATTTTTGAGAAGCAGCATGTGATGTCAAAAATGGTAACATGTGCATCAACAATTGACGTTGTACGTTTATTTACAATATGACGTCACGCAAACGTCAACTTTATGGACGTGAAAAAAAACGCGCGAATAAATTGGACTAATCGCTCGTGGGTGCTTTAATTGGCCTTATCTGATCAGACTGATATCTGCAAGTAATACATATGCATGATACGGTCTAGCTGGCCGAAACTACTAAAAGTCAATACAGCTGAAGATGACAAAACTTAAAGGAATTGAATTGAATGTTGTTTAACGGCTCATCAACACAGTATAGGTTATTTAGAGCCGCCCCAGAGAGAGGGGAATGATACATAGGAATCCGGAAACCGTGCCCTACTCTTATTATCGAATAGATTCCTATGGTTCTTTAACGTGCTCGGAGGATAGACGAGGCTAAGGGAAAGTATCTTGAACACACCGACGAAACTCAGTGGCACCATGGAGGATTGAACCCGGGGCCTCCGGTTACAAATCCGCCGCGCTACCGACTGCGCCACGACAACAGTTCGTCATTTTCCTGAAAAGTAGTCGGCGGAGGTAAATAACCACTCTGGTTCCCACCTGTTTATGTTTCGGATGTCATATCTTGCCTTTTATTCATTTTTGTAGTTGTTTGTTTCTGTGTCCGTGTATGTGATTGACTGTGTTACATTTCCTGTTCGATTATGTCTACTTTATATGTGTACTGTGTTGTCTGTTTTCTAACTTAGATTACATTAGCAGTAAAAGTATCCATATCTTCTATAATTGCCCATTGTCTTAGACATTAAGGGTCTTTTACAGCAAGTCTTGATGACAGTGACTAACGCAATCACCGCCTATAGAACAAGGCGTTTAGGAGAACATTAATTGGAAATGTTTTTCTTTGCGAAACATCTGATTGAATTGATTAGTTATATGCAAACGTATGGGTGTTGTTACCAAGACAATCACACACTCTTAATCCCCGGGATCAGTTACATGTATAAGTCAAAGGAAAGTTGAATTAATTAGTATAGTGATTTGAATGTTTTGACAATATGTGAAATTCAACAATAGTATAGGTATAATATTAGCCTTATATTATCACTGTTCAATTAGCCACCCTGGAAGGCAATCGTTCAATTAAACCAAGTAAGTATATATTTAAATCAGGAATTGCTTTGTGTACTTATCGTGTTCTTCGATTTGCAACTTTCTCATTTCATACTCTTGTTTTGCCGTTTTGGAGTGAGAAATATTGCAAATTATTTTACCTGTCATGAACAGAATACAACCGAGTCTGGTACTTTTCTCTTTTGTTTGTGTTTGTTGCTTCCAACCCTTTTCAGTATTTATTACTATGAAGTGTTATATGTACGCAACACGTTTAGTTTGGTAAGGTTTACGAAAGAGAAGCTACAGCTATATATATGTAACAGTATTGGATACTGATCGCAGCAAATAACTGAATACGTTGTAGAGCATGTGCAGTTTCCAATTAGAAAGATATGTTTAAAATCGAAAATATTGAACTCGAAACCGGATATTATTTAAACTCTATATACCGCTTCCGTATATACATACATGTTGTATTTTGTATGAGGTCGGACCACACATACCGCTTCCGTATATACATGTATGTTGTATTTTGTATGAGGTCGGACCACATATACCGCTTCCGTATATACATACATGTTGTATTGTGTATGACGTCGGACCACACATACCGCTTCCGTTAATACATACATGTTGTATTTTGTATGAGGACGGACCACACATACCGCTTCCGTATATACATACATGTTGTATTTTGTATGAGGTCGGACCACACATACCGCTTCCGTATATACATACATGTTGTATTGTGTATGAGGTCGGACCACACATACCGCTTCCGTTAATACATACATGTTGTATTTTGTATGAGGACGGACCACACATACCGCTTCCGTATATACATACATGTTGTATTTTGTATGAGGTCGGGCCACATGTACCGCTTCCGAATATACATGCATGTTGTATTTTGTACGATGTCGGACCACCCATACCGCTTTCGTATATACATACATGTTGTATTTTGTATGAGGTCGGACCACATATACCGCTTCCGTATATACCTACATGTTGTATTTTGTATGAGGTCGAACCACACATACCGCTTCCGTATATACATACATGTTGTATTTTGTATGAGGACGGACCACACATACCGCTTCCGTATATACATACATGTTGTATTTTGTATGATGTCGGACCACACATACCGCTTCTGTTAATACATACATGTTGTATTTTGTATGAGGACGGACCACACATACCGCTTCCGTATATACATACATGTTGTATTTTGTATGAGGTCGGACCACACATACCGCTTCCGTATATACATACATGTTGTATTGTGTATGAGGTCGGACCACACATACCGCTTCCGTTAATACATACATGTTGTATTTTGTATGAGGACGGACCACACATACCGCTTCCGTATATACATACATGTTGTATTTTGTATGAGCTCGGACCACACATACCGCTTCCGTATATACATGCATGTTGTATTTTGTATGAGCTCGGACCACACATACCGCTTCCGTATATACATGCATGTTGTATTTTGTATGAGGTCGGACCACACATACCGCTTCCGTATATACATACATGTTGTATTTTGTATGAGGTCGGGCCACATGTACCGCTTCCGAATATACATGCATGTTGTATTTTGTACGATGTCGGACCACACATACCGCTTCCGTATATACATACATGTTGTATTTTGTAGGAGGTCGGACAACACATACCGCTTCCGTATATACATACATGTTGGCTTTTGTATGAGGTCGAACCACACATACCGCTTCCGTATATACATACATGTTGTATTTTGTATGAGGTCGGACCAAACATACCGATTCCGTGTATACATACAGTTCGTATTTTGTATGAGGTCGGACCACACATACCGCTTCCGTATATACATACAGTTCGTATTTTGTATGAGGTCGGACCACACATACCGCTTCCGTATATACATACATGTTGTATTTTGTACGATGTCGGACCACACATACCGCTTCCGTATATACATACATGTTGTATTTTGTATGAGGTCGGACCACACATACCGCTTCCGTATATACATACATGTTGTATTTTGTATGAGCTCGGACCACACATACCGCTTCCGTGTATACATGCATGTTGCATTTTGTATGAGCTCGGACCACACATACCGCTTCCGTGTATACATGCATGTTGTGTTTTGCATGAGCTCGGACCACACATACCGCTTCCGTATATACATGCATGTTGTATTTTGTATGAAGTCGGACCACATATACCGCTTCCGACTACACAAACATGTTGCATTTTGTATGAGGTTGGACCACATATACCGCTTCCGTATATACATACATGTTGTGTTTTGTACGATGTCGGACCACACATACCGCTTCCGTATATACATACATGTTGTATTTTGTATGTGGTCGAACCACACATACCGCTTCCGTATATACATACATGTTGTATTGTGTATGAGGTCGAACTACACATACCGCTTCCGTATATACATACATGTTGTATTTTGTATGAGGTCGAACCACACATACCGCTTCCGTATATACAAACATGTTGTATTTTGTATGAGCTCAGACCACACATACCGCTTCCGTGTATACATGCATGTTGTATTTTGTATGAGCTCGGACCACACATACCGCTTCCGTATATACATGCATGTTGTATTTTGTTTGAGCTCGGACCACACATACCGCTTCCGTATATACATGCATGTTGTATTTTGTATGAAGTCGGACCACACATACCGTTTCCGTATATACATACATGTTGTATTTTGTATGAAGTCGGACCACACATACCGCTTCCGTATATACATACATGTTGCATTTTGTATGAGGTCGGACCACATATACCGCTTCCGTATATACATACATGTTGTATTTTGTACGAGGTCGGACCACACATACCGCTTCCGTATATACATGCATGTTGTATTTTGTATGAGCTCGGACCACACATACCGCTTCCGTTTATACATGCATGTTGTATTTTGTATGAGCTCGAACCACACATACCGCTTCCGTTTATACATGCATGTTGTATTTTGTATGAGCTCGGACCACACATACCGCTTCTGTATATACATACATGTTGTATTTTGTATGAGCTCGGACCACACATACCGCTTCCGTATATACATACATGTTGTATTTTGTATGTGGTCGAACCACACATACCGCTTCCGTATATACAGACATGTTGTATTGTGTATGAGGTCGAACCACACATACCGCTTCCGTATATACATACATGTTGTATTTTGTATGAGGTCGAACCACACATACCGCTTCCGTATATACATACATGTTGTATTTTGTATGAGCTCAGACCACACATACCGCTTCCGTGTATACATGCATGTTGTATTTTGTATGAGCTCGGACCATACATACCGCTTCCGTATATACATGCATGTTGTATTTTGTATGAGCTCGGACCACACATACCGCTTCCGTATATACATACATGTTGTATTTTGTATGAAGTCGGACCACACATACTGTTTCCGTATATACATACATGTTGTATTTTGTATGAAGTAGGACCACACATACCGCTTCCGTATATACATACATGTTGCAATTTGTATGAGGTCGGACCACATATACCGCTTCCGTATATACATACATGTTGTATTTTGTACGATGTCGGACCACACATACCGCTTCCGTATATACATGCATGTTGTATTTTGTATGAGCTCGGACCACACATACCGCTTCCGTTTATACATGCATGTTGTATTTCGTATGAGCTCGGACCACACATACCGCTTCCGTTTATATATGCATGTTGTATTTTGTATGAGCTCGGACCACACATGCCGCTTCTGTATATACATGCATGTTGTATTTTGTATGAGCTCGGACCACACATACCGCTTCCGTATATACATGCATGTTGTATTTTGTATGAGCTCGGACCACACATACCGCTTCCGTATATACATACATGTTGTATTTTGTATGATGTCGGACCACACATACCGCTTCCGTATATACATACAGTTCGTATTTTGTATGAGGTCGGACCACACATACCGCTTCCGTATATACATACAGTTCGTATTTTGTATGAGGTCGGACCACACATACCGCTTCCGTATATACATACAGTTCGTGTTTTGTATGAGGTCGGACCACACATACCGCTTCCATATATACATACATGTTGTATTTTGTATGAGGTCGGACCACATATACCGCTTCCGTATATACATACATGTTGTATTTTGTATGAGGTCGGACCACACATACCGCTTACGTATATACATACATGTTGTATTTTGTATGAGGTCTGACCACATATACCGCTTCCGTATATACATACATGTTGTATTTTGTATGAGGTCGGACCACATATACCGCTTCCGTATATACATACATGTCGTATTTTGTATGAGGTCGGACCACACAAACCGCTTCCATATATACATACATGTTGTATTTTGTATGAGGTCGGACCACATACCGCTTCCCTATATACATACAGGTTGTATTTTGTATGAGGTCTGACCACACATACCGCTTTCGTATATACATACATATCGTATTTTGTATGAGGTCGGACCACACATACCCCTTCCGTATATACATACATGTCGTATTTTGTATGAGGTCGGACTACACATACCGCTTCCGTATATACATGCATGTTGTATTTTGTATGAGTTCGGACCACACATACCGCTTCCGTATGTACATGCATGTTGTATTTTGTATGAGGTCGGACTACACATACCGCTTTCGTATATACATACATGTTGTATTTTGTATGAGGTCGGACCACATATACCGCTTCCGTATATACATGCATGTTGTATTTTGTATGAGGTCGGACCACACATACCGCTTCCGTATATACATGCATGTTGTATTTTGTATGAGTTCGGACCACACATACCGCTTCCGTATATACATGCATGTTGTATTTTGTATGAGGTCGGACCACACATACCGCTTTCGTATATACATACATGTTGTATTTTGTATGAGGTCGGACCACATAGTATTTTGTATGAGGTCGGACCACATATACCGCTTCCGTATATACATGCATGGTGTATTTTGTATGAGGTCGGACCACACATACCGCTTCCGTATATACATGCATGTTGTAATTTGTATGAGGTCGGACCACACATACCACTTCCGTATATACATGCATGTTGTATTTTGTATGAGGTCGGACCACACATACCGCTTCCGTATATACATGCATGTTGTATTTTGTATGAGGTCGGACCACACATACCGCTTCCGTATATACATGCATGCTGTATTTTGTATGAGGTCGAACCACATATACCGCTTCCGTATATACATACATGTTGTATTTTGTATGAGGTCGGACCACATACCGCTTCCCTATATACATACATGTTGTATTTTGTATGAAGTCAGACCACACATACCGCTTCCGTATATACATACATGTTGTGTTTTGTATCAGGTCGGACCACACACACCGCTTCCGTATATACATGCATGCTGTATTTTGTATGAGGTCGGACCACATATACCGCTTCCGTATATACATACATGTCGTATTTTGTATGAGGTCGGACCACACATACCGCTTCCGTATATACATGCATGTTGTATTTTGCATGAGGTCGGACCACACATACCGCTTCCGTATATACATACAAGTTGTATTTTGCATGAGATCGGACCACACATACCGCTTCCGTATATACATGCATGCTGTATTTTGCATGAGGTCGGACCACACATACCGCTTCCGTATATACATACATGTTGTATTTTGTATGAGGTCGGACCACAAAAAATGCTTCCGTATATACATACATGTTGTATTGTGTATGAGGTCGGACCACACATACCGCTTCCGTATATACATACAGTTCGTATTTTGTATGAGGTCGGACCACACATACCGCTTCCGTATATACATACAGTTCGTGTTTTGTATGAGGTCGGACCACACATACCGCTTCCATATATACATACATGTTGTATTTTGTATGAGGTCGGACCACATATACCGCTTCCGTATATACATACATGTTGTATTTTGTATGAGGTCGGACCACACATACCGCTTACGTATATACATACATGTTGTATTTTGTATGAGGTCTGACCACATATACCGCTTCCGTATATACATACATGTTGTATTTTGTATGAGGTCGGACCACATATACCGCTTCCGTATATACATACATGTCGTATTTTGTATGAGGTCGGACCACACAAACCGCTTCCATATATACATACATGTTGTATTTTGTATGAGGTCGGACCACATACCGCTTCCCTATATACATACAGGTTGTATTTTGTATGAGGTCTGACCACACATACCGCTTCCGTATATACATACATATCGTATTTTGTATGAGGTCGGACCACACATACCCCTTCCGTATATACATACATGTCGTATTTTGTATGAGGTCGGACCACACATACCGCTTTCGTATATACATGCATGTTGTATTTTGTATGAGTTCGGACCACACATACCGCTTCCGTATGTACATGCATGTGGTATTTTGTATGAGGTCGGACTACACATACCGCTTTCGTATATACATACATGTTGTATTTTGTATGAGGTCGGACCACATATACCGCTTCCGTATATACATGCATGTTGTATTTTGTATGAGGTCGGACCACACATACCGCTTCCGTATATACATGCATGTTGTATTTTGTATGAGTTCGGACCACACATACCGCTTCCGTATATACATGCATGTTGTATTTTGTATGAGGTCGGACCACACATACCGCTTTCGTATATACATACATGTTGTATTTTGTATGAGGTCGGACCACATAGTATTTTGTATGAGGTCGGACCACATATACCGCTTCCGTATATACA
Organism: Cyrtodaria siliqua; assembly: GCA_037043455.1. Taxonomy (NCBI): domain Eukaryota; kingdom Metazoa; phylum Mollusca; class Bivalvia; order Adapedonta; family Hiatellidae; genus Cyrtodaria; species Cyrtodaria siliqua. The sequence goes on along the minus strand of JAWPHD010003026.1, from coordinate 211,929 downwards.
TGCATGGTGTATTTTGTATGAGGTCGGACCACACATACCGCTTCCGTATATACATGCATGTTGTAATTTGTATGAGGTCGGACCACACATACCACTTCCGTATATACATGCATGTTGTATTTTGTATGAGGTCGGACCACACATACCGCTTCCGTATATACATGCATGTTGTATTTTGTATGAGGTCGGACCACACATACCGCTTCCGTATATACATGCATGCTGTATTTTGTATGAGGTCGAACCACATATACCGCTTCCGTATATACATACATGTTGTATTTTGTATGAGGTCGGACCACATACCGCTTCCCTATATACATACATGTTGTATTTTGTATGAAGTCAGACCACACATACCGCTTCCGTATATACATAAATGTTGTGTTTTGTATCAGGTCGGACCACACACACCGCTTCCGTATATACATGCATGCTGTATTTTGTATGAGGTCGGACCACATATACCGCTTCCGTATATACATACATGTCGTATTTTGTATGAGGTCGGACCACACATACCGCTTCCGTATATACATGCATGTTGTATTTTGTATGAGCTCGGACCACACATACCGCTTCCATATATACATACATGTCGTATTTTATATGATGTCGTACCACACGTACCGCTTCCGTATATACATACATGTTGTATTTTGTATGAGGTCGGACCACACATTCAGCTTCCGTATATACATACATGTCGTATTTTGTATGTGGTCGGACCACACGTACCGCTTCCGTATATAGATACATGTCGTATTTTGTATGAGGTCGGACCACACGTACCGCTTCCGTATATACATACATGTTGTATTTTGTATGAGGTCGGACCACACATACCGCTTCCGTATATACATACATGTCGTATTTTGTATGAGGTTGGACCACACATACCGCTTCCGTATATACATGCATGTCGTATTTTGTATGAGGTCGGACCACACATAACGCTTCCGTATATACATACATGTCGTATTTTGTATGAGGTCTGACCACACATACCGCTTCCGTATATACATGCATGTTGTATTTTGTATGATGTCGGACCACACATACCGCTTCCGTATATACATACATGTTGTATTTTTGTATGAGGTCGGACCACACATACCGCTTCCGTATATACATACATGTTGTATTTTGTATGAGGTCGGACCACACATACCGCTTCCGTATATACATACATGTTGTATTTTGTATGAGGTCGGACCACACATACCGCTTCCGTATATACATACATGTTGTATTTTGTATGAGGTCGGACCACACATACCGCTTCCGTACATATATACATGTTGTATTTTGCATGAGGTCGGACCACACATACCGCTTCCGTATATACATACAAGTTGTATTTTGCATGAGATCGGACCACACATACCGCTTCCGTATATACATGCATGCTGTATTTTGCATGAGGTCGGACCACACATACCGCTTCCGTATATACATACATGTTGTATTTTGTATGAGGTCGGACCACACAAAATGCTTCCGTATATACATACATGTTGTATTGTGTATGAGGTCGGACCACACATACCGCTTCCGTACATATATACATGTCGCATTTTGCATTAGGTCGGACCACACATACCGCTTCCGTTTATACATACATGTCGTATTTTCTATGAGGTCTGACCACACATACCGCTTTCGTATATACATACATGTTGTATATAGTATGAGGTCGGACAACATACCGCTTCCCTATATACATACAGGTTGTATTTTGTATGAGGTCGGACCAAACATACCGCTTCCGTATATACATACATGTCGTCTTTTGTATGAGGTCGGACCACACATACCGCTTCCGTATATACATGCATGTCGTATTTTGTATGAGGTCGGACCACACAAACCGCTTCCGTATATACATACATGTCGTATTTTGTATGAGGTCGGACCACACATACCGCTTCCGTATATACATGCATGTTGTATTTTGTATGAGGTCGGACCACACATACCGCTTCCGTATATACATACATGTTGTATTTTGTATGAGGTCGGACCACACATACCGCTTCCGTATATACATACATGTTGTATTTTGTATGAGGTCGGACCACACATACCGCTTCTGTATATACATACATGTTGTATTTTGTATGAGGTCGGACCACACATACCGCTTCCGTATATACATGCATGTTTATTTGTATGAGGTCTGACCACACATACCGCTTCCGTATATACATGCATGTTGTATTTTGTATGAGGTCGGACCACACATACCGCTTCCGAATATACATGCATGCTGTATTTTGTATGAGGTCGAACCACATATACCGCTTCCGTATATACATACATGTTGTATTTTGTATGAGGTCGGACCACATACCGCTTCCCTATATACATACATGTTGTATTTTGTATGAGGTTGGACCACATACCGCTTCCCTATATACATACAGGTTGTATTTTGTATGAGGTCTGACCACACATACCGCTTCCGTATATACATACATATCGTATTTTGTATGAGGTCGGACCACACATACCCCTTCCGTATATACATCCATGTCGTATTTTGTATGAGCTCGGACCACACATACCGCTTCGGTATATACATGCATGTTGTATTTTGTATGAGCTCGGACCACACATACCGCTTCCGTATATATATGCATGTTGTATTTTGTATGAAGTCGGACCACACATACCGTTTCCGTATATACATACATGTTGTATTTTGTATGAAGTCGGACCACACATACCGTTTCCGTATATATATACATGTTGTATTTTGTATGAAGTCGGACCACACATACCGCTTCCGTATATACATACATGTTGCATTTTGTATGAGATCGGACCACATATACCGCTTCCGTATTTACATACATGTTGTATTTTGTACGATGTCGGACCACACATAACGCTTCCGTATATACATGCATGTTGTATTTTGTATGAGCTCTGACCACACATACCGCTTCCGTTTATACATGCATGTTGTATTTTGTATGAGCTCGGACCACACATACCGCTTCCGTTTATACATGCATGTTGTATTTTGTATGAGGTCGGACCACACATACCCCTTCCGTATATACATACATGTCGTATTTGGTATGAGGTCGGACCACACATACCGCTTCCGTATATACATGCATGTTGTATTTTGTATGAGTTCGGACCAAACATACCGCTTCCGTATATACATGCATGTTGTATTTTGTATGAGGTCGGACCACACATACCGCTTCCGTATATACATGCATGTTGTATTTTGTATGTGGTCGGACCACACATACCGCTTCCGTATATACATGCATGCTGTATTTTGTATGAGGTCGAACCACATATACCGCTTCCGTATATACATACATGTTGTATTTTGTATGAGGTCGGACCACATACCGCTTCCCTATATACATACATGTTGTATTTTGTATGAGGTCGGACCGCATACCGCTTCCCTATATACATACAGGTTGTCTTTTGTATGAGGTCTGACCACACATACCGCTTCCGTATATACATACATATCGTATTTTGTATGAGGTCGGACCACACATACCCCTTCCGTATATACATACATGTCGTATTTTGTATGAGGTCGGACCACACATACCGCTTCCGTATATACATGCATGTTGTATTTTGTATGAGTTCGGACCACACATACCGCTTCCGTATATACATGAATGTTGTATTTTGTATGAGGTCGGACCACACATACCGCTTTCGTATATACATACATGTTGTATTTTGTATGAGGTCGGACCACATATACCGCTTCCGTATATACATGCATGTTGTATTTTGTATGAGGTCGGACCACACATACCGCTTCCGTATATACATGCATGTTGTATTTTGTATGAGGTCGGACCACACATACCGCTTCCGTATATACATGCATGCTGTATTTTGTATGAGGTCGAACCACATATACCGCTTCCGTATATACATACATGATGTATTTTGTATGAGGTCGGACCACATACCGCTTCCCTATATACATACATGTTGTATTTTGTATGAAGTCAGACCACACATACCGCTTCCGAATATACATGCATGCTGTATTTTGTATGAGGTCGAACCACATATACCGCTTCCGTATATACATACATGTTGTATTTTGTATGAGGTCGGACCACATACCGCTTCCCTATATACATACATGTCGTATTTTGTATGAGGTCGGACCACACATACCGCTTCCGTATATACATGCATGTTGTATTTTGTATGAGCTCGGACCACACATACCGCTTCCGTATATACATACATGTCGTATTTTATATGAGGTCGGACCACACGTACCGTTTCCGTATATACATACATGTTGTATTTTGTATGAAGTCGGACCACACATACCGCTTCCGTATATACATACATGTTGCATTTTGTATGAGATCGGACCACATATACCGCTTCCGTATATACATACATGTTGTATTTTGTACGATGTCGGACCACACATACCGCTTCCGTATATACATGCATGTTGTATTTTGTATGAGCTCTGACCACACATACCGCTTCCGTTTATACATGCATGTTGTATTTTGTATGAGCTCGGACCACACATACCGCTTCCGTTTATACATGCATGTTGTATTTTGTATGAGGTCGGACCACACATACCCCTTCCGTATATACATACATGTCGTATTTGGTATGAGGTCGGACCACACATACCGCTTCCGTATATACATGCATGTTGTATTTTGTATGAGTTCGGACCATACATACCGCTTCCGTATATACATGCATGTTGTATTTTGTCTGAGGTCGGACCACACATACCGCTTCCGTATATACATGCATGTTGTATTTTGTATGTGGTCGGACCACACATACCGCTTCCGTATATACATGCATGCTGTATTTTGTATGAGGTCGAACCACATACACCGCTTCCGTATATACATACATGTTGTATTTTGTATGAGGTCGGACCGCATACCGCTTCCCTATATACATACAGGTTGTCTTTTGTATGAGGTCTGACCACACATACCGCTTCCGTATATACATACATATCGTATTTTGTATGAGGTCGGACCACACATACCCCTTCCGTATATACATACATGTCGTATTTTGTATGAGGTCGGACCACACATACCGCTTCCGTATATACATGCATGTTGTATTTTGTATGAGTTCGGACCACACATACCGCTTCCGTATATACATGAATGTTGTATTTTGTATGAGGTCGGACCACACATACCGCTTTCGTATATACATACATGTTGTATTTTGTATGAGGTCGGACCACATATACCGCTTCCGTATATACATGCATGTTGTATTTTGTATGAGGTCGGACCACACATACCGCTTCCGTATATACATGCATGTTGTATTTTGTATGAGGTCGGACCACATATACCGCTTCCGTATATACATGCATGCTGTATTTTGTATGAGGTCGAACCACATATACCGCTTCCGTATATACATACATGATGTATTTTGTATGAGGTCGGACCACATACCGCTTCCCTATATACATACATGTTGTATTTTTTATGAAGTCAGACCACACATACCGCTTCCGTATATACATACATGTTGTATTTTGTATGAGGTCGGACCACACATACCGCTTCCGTATATACATGCATGTTGTATTTTGTATGAGGTCGGACCACATATACCGCTTCCGTATATACATACATGTCGTATTTTGTATGAGGTCGGACCACACATACCGCTTCCGTATATACATGCATGTTGTATTTTGTATGAGCTCGGACCACACATACCGCTTCCGTATATACATACATGTCGTATTTTATATGAGGTCGGACCACACGTACCGCTTCCGTATATACATACATGTTGTATTCTGTATGAGCTCGGACCACACATTCAGCTTCCGTATATACATACATGTCGTATTTTGTATGTGGTCGGACCACACGTACCGCTTCCGTATATACATACATGTCGTATTTTGTATGAGGTCGGACCACACGTACCGCTTCCGTATATACATACATGTTGTATTTTGCATGAGGTCGGACCACACATACCGCTTCCGTATATACATGCATGCTGTATTTTGCATGAGGTCGGACCACATATACCGCTTCCGTATATACATACATGTTGTATTTTGTATGAGGTCGGACCACACATACTGCTTCCGTATATACATACATATTGTATTGTGTATGAGGTCGGACCACACATACCGCTTCCGTACATATATACATGTCGTATTTTGCATGAGGTCGGACCACACATACCGCTTCCGTATATACATACATGTCGTATTTTGCATGAGGTCTGACCACACATACCGCTTCCGTATATACATACATGTTGTATATAGTATGAGGTCGGACCACATACCGCTTCCGTATATACATACAGGTTGTATTTTGTATGAGGTCGGACCACACATACCGCTTCCGTATATACATACATGTTGTATTTTGTATGAGGTCGGACCACACATACCGCTTCCGTATATACATACATGTTGTATTTTGTATGAGGTCGGACCACACATACCGCTTCCGTATATACATACATGTTGTATTTTGTATGAGGTCGGACCACACGTACCACACGTACCGCTTCCGTTTATTTAGAGCCGTCCCAAATCAGGAGAACTTATTGAGTGGGGGTAAATTGAATTGAATTGAATATTGTTCAAAGGCTCATCAACACTTTACAGGATATGTAGAGCTAACCCGTGCGTATAAGCGTTTATTTATCCTTGCTGTATTGCACTAAGCATTTTACGAGCAGAAATAGGTTTAAAGTGTCATCCGAAGGACTGGTAAGGTAGGAAATACTTTTTGAAATATTTCGATAATTAACCCAAATTCGGTCCTGGCTGGGATTGAACTCGCGATCCCTGGGTTACTAAGCCGAAATGCTAACCAGTACATACGGCACTACCTATTAGAGCTAAACCAGTTGTATTATAAATTATAGAGTGGTGAAATATTGACTAAATAAATAAATTGAATTGAATTGAATCTTGTTTAACGGCTCATCAACACTTTATAGGTTACTTAGAGCCGCCCCACAGAGAATGGAAAGTGGTATTATAACTTACTGAGTGATGTACTAATGACTAAATAATGAAATTGAATTGAATCGAATCTTGTTTAACGGATCATCGACACATTATAGGTTATTTAGAGCCGCCCAGAGAAAGTGGAAGGTTGTATTATAACTTAGTGGGTGGCGAAATAATGACTAAATAATGAAATTGAATCGAATCTTTTTTAACGGCTCATCAACACATTATAGATTATTTAGAGCCGCCCCAGAGAAAGGGTAAAGTGGTATTATAACTAACTGAGTAGTGAAATAACGACTAAATAAAGAAATTGAATTAAATATGGTTTAACGGCTCATCAATACATTTGAATATATCATACTGTAGCCCAACTCACACATAAATTCTGATTTATCAAAACATAGACCATACACTGCTTCAATGTTGAATGTTTCTTAATAATTAATATGCTAACGCTGACAGCGCATCATACCAGTATTGGTTGCAAGCAATGTTCAAGGAATATCTGCTAATATATGTATGTTAGATGTTACACATATAGTGTGTATGCATGCCGGTATATATTTAGTCATTATAAATATTCCAAGGGTAATATCTTCAGGGGTCCCCTTATTATTTCTATTTACACTCCATTATTACTATTAATTGCGTAAGTGATTCATGTTTATAAACAATGCATATACTTACGATATAAATTTGTATAGTTATTCTGTAACTCATATATAGAGTATCTATTTATTCCGTTAAAAGAATAAAACATTGTTGTATATGGCTATTGAATACTGGTGCATGTGTTCTACATAATACTGACTATAATATCTGTTATAGTCAATGGTTATGGGATGACACACCAGCTGTTTTAAACTTATTGAGATTGAGCAATTTTCACGGCGAAGTTATTCTTACATGTACACCGGCATTCTCCCTCTTTGTCTCCTACTATTTTAACAAAGGTGAGATATGCTTTGAGCTTACAGTTAAAAACTTAAATTCCCTGCCTCCCAACCCTCAGGATCATTGATTTAAATCGATACTAGTGGCATCAAGTTGTATAAGTACAGGTTCATTTAAGACATTTCGTTATTTGTCAGTACTTCTAATCAATAGATAGTTGTGTTTTATGTTGCAAGATCATGTTGCTTTCTCTGAGTTATATATTTTCAGTTGATGTCTTCATCTGGATCCACTTACCTAGTCAACAATTACTGGCGTGGCATGGACATTAGTGCACTTACATACTTGCTGGAACTTTTGGACTACAACTAGTTGTGTTAGAATGTTGTAGTGTTTAATTATCGGCGGGCAGCGAAGGTGTGAAAGGAAGGACATATAACTTTCAGTTTAACTTTATTCAGCTCCTGTATACCTAGAGACTGAATTGTAATCTAAACATAAATTATATACAAATTTGCTGTCCGTACGAATTGCTAAAAAACATTTCAATTGATTGAATTCGGTGCACTTGTAATTATGCTTGAATATCAACCGTGCTTTCAACACTTGCTTAAATCAGAAAAGTTGCTTTCATAATGAACATTTAATTTGGTGCACATGTATTTATGTCCTTAATATTGTAATATTCAATTTGCTTTTGTGCTTAATGCTTTCTGCTGTAAGGGCTTGCCATAATGGTCTTTTGTGCTTACCGGCAGCCCAATCGTTAAACATTCAATCCATGCCACGCCCAATATTTGCCAAATCTATTAAAGTTTAAAAAATATTTATATGTGTCGTTATTACAGTGCTCTCCCATAACACAAGCGTGCTGTGTATAAGGTTCATTAAAGTATTGAACCAGCAGATCACTTAATGTAATCTTGAAAATGAGTATTAGTACAAGATATGCGGTTCATTAGTATTTAACCCTCAGAACGCCTAATGCGAGCCGAAGTATCTTTATATAGGTACTAGCTTAATTGTAAAAGATTCAACTAATGTTATTTTAAAGTATTCTGTGACTGATATACGGTTCAATACTATAACATGTATAGTATGTATTCATATTCTTAGTTTTATCATTAATGTATTGAACGAACAGATCACTTAATGTAATCTAGAAAATGAGTGCTAGTACAAGATAGTTTCACTCTCTGGGCTGGCTCTAAATAACCTATAATGTGTTGATGAGCCGTTAAACAATATTAAATTCAATTACATTTTCTAATTTAGTCATTATTTCACAACACAGTACGCTATAATACCACGTTATACCACTCTCCCAGGTGTATAGACATCAATTGATGTATATGCTCTGGGGCGGCTCTAAATAACATGTAATGTGTTGAAAAGCCGTTAAACAATATTCAATTCAACTAAATTTTCTAATTTAGTCATTATTTCACACGCAATACGTTATAATACCACTTTCCACTCTCTCTGGGGCGGCTCTGAAGGTCCTATTATGTGTTGATAAGCCGTTAAACAATATTGAATGCAATTCAATTTACTTATTTAGTCATTATTGCATCACTCAATACGTTATAATACTACCTTTCTATGGGGCGGCTCTAAATAACCTATAATGTGTTCTTGAGCCGTTGAACAACATTCAATTCATTTCAATTTCCTTATTTAATCATTATTTAATCATATTATACACTGAAATATGCAAGCATTGCCGGTCGGCTCTACCCAAATATATATGTAGACACATTAAAGCCCCTGTCCATAATTATGAACTTTTTTTCCCAAAAAATTCAAAACTTGTAAATCTGTTGCTCTATATAAGTTATTAACGAATCTAAAAAAGATTTTACTAAAATCGGTAGTTTAAAGGAGAAATAAGCGGGAAATCCCTGGGAATTCCAACTTCCGTCAGTCCGACGGAAGTGTTGGACAGATTAAATGCAAATTTTGATAAAAGTAGGTTGGTTTAAACAGTGCGCATGCGCAGTTAACGGTTCGTAGTTCAACAACAAATGGCGGATCACGAAACGCATAACAGTGACAAAAAGGATTATTTTAGCAGGTGTTCGCAAGGTCCACAACAAATACGACGTTATTTCGAGCAGTAATTAACTGGAAGCAATGTAATCCAAAATAATCCTAGACTAGTACCAGTGTATATGACGATATTCGTAAGACTCGTCGACTTGGAAACAGAGCGTCGTGGACTGGAGTTCGGACGTATGACTATGAGTACATGTGCTATTTCAGATGGAATGCATCACGTTATCGATGGATCATGCACATTGATGGTTGGTAATTTTGATCAAGGCCTTCTTCCTTATCTTTTTAAAGGGTTTAATCTATAGGACTAGAACGGTAACGCAAGTAGTGTATCATGCTGAGGAATTTGGAACAAAACATTTGATTTCTCAAATGGGGCACCACAGGGGGGCAATTGTATGCAGTACGAACTTCCTAAGACGACTGTGCACTTTTTACATCAAAAAAAGAAAAGAATTATTTTGTCTGTATTTTCATACTAGACGCACCCACCACCCCAAATTAATCTTTTAATGAGAGTGCGATGCTAAGGGTCATTATTTGTTTCTTATTTTGTTTTACAGTGTAGGTAATTCAACTTTGTGAAATGTCAAATGTGTCAACAAATAATATTTGTTATTTCTTCTGTATCTGTATGGTTATGAAGTAGGACCAATACTGGTATATAACTTCGGGGAGAGTGCGCGAGCTTAGTAACAGTTGGAAAGGGATGATTTGAATCCCTCAACTGTTTGGGCGCTGATAGTGTTCTCGTCCATGTGGTTCCACTTAATCACTGTTTTTACGAAGAATGAGTTCCTGTATTGATCAGTGTTGGCGTTATCTATCACAAAGCACTTTGAATTGTTTGTTACTTGTCGCTCAATAATGTTTTTAGATTCAAAATCTAAGAATTGCTTAGCTTTTATAAGTCTTTTAGCTCTTTGACTGACTAAAAAAAATTATATGTGTCTATTGCCGGTACCATACCCCCCACTATCTTGTATTACATGCATTACAATATATTACTAATATGAGTAGTAAAAATAGTATGTATACATTATATACGCATGCATAATATGAAAGCAGAATATAATTAAAGTTTGCATTTAAATTATAAACGGAAACTCTGGGTAGAGACATGACAGGTGTCAGACCAGTCAGGAAGTACTTCCGGGTCGTAGGGTGCTGAAATAGTTCCTTGAAAGAATCCAAAGTTTCTAGTTTGCATGTGTTTTTCCCAAGATTAGTTTCTATTTCATTGTTAAATCTAACCTGAGGTCTGTTGTCATGAATAGTAAGTATGTTGCTGTGTTTGTTAGGATTATTTCTTACGAGAGTATGAGCACAGAGGTTAGGTACAGATGTGGGTTTGACATGTTTATTTCAAAATACGCATGGTGTGAATGAATGACGCGAAATGCTGAAAAACTGAATCGGTGTTTTATTCCAGATATGGGACCGTTTGCTAGCCAAATGTGTTTAATACACAGAAAAAACGTGTATTTAAGCGAACGAATGTTGTGGAACTTGTGACTGATCTCCAAATATAGCCTATATTGCATTGTGTTCAATGGGCTGATTTTCACCGGTCTGACACCGACAACAGTTGAAATTGTGCACACGCAACACTGCGCAGGTGAGTTGCTATGCCACTGTGCCACTGTGTGTTGCTATGCCACTGTGCCACTGTGAGTTGCTATGCCACTGTGCCACTGTGTGTTAGAATGGAGACTATTTATTACTTTTGTGTGTAACGTGGACTGCATAGGTATACACAATTTTATTGGTGCTTTCTAATAATTAAATCGATGTTAACTTACCTTTATATAACAATATGTGTTGTGTATGATCTTAAATTCCAAATTTCTTCACTGAAATATCAAGTCGTATGAATGCTATTTATTAATTATCTGTTTTTGTTATTATAAAGTGTTACAAAAAGAAGACTTATTAATGTTTTATTTGAAGTCCACACTACAATGCTCTTCAGCCGTTTTCAAACGACCCTTTTAAAGGGACACACGATACTCTTGAAGTTTTTATCCAACATTAAAATTAGCATTTCGATTTATAAATCTATTATCATTTTGACTTTAAAAATGCTTGCAATAAAAAAAATAGTTTTCGAAGTTTCTTCATTATTCTACCGACGCTTTAAATATATTATTTCTACAATATAATCAACACTCAGTAATATAATCAACACTCAGTAATATACAAAACACTTTGCGCTGAACTATATATTCTAATAATTAATAGTGATGATTGCAAATCTCCGCTAGTTTTAAACAGGTAAATATTGTCATGTGTCCCTTTAACTTTCGGATATACTAAAGTCGTATATGTGTATTTATTTACATCGATTAGGAAGCAAGCTAAACAGTTGATACAAATCGCCCTCCATGAAGCGGATGGCACCGATTTCATTGTTTTTGTGTGGGAGGGAATCGGGTGTAACATTATCAAAATGTTTAAATTAATAGTAAGCTCTGTTGAACCGTAAATTTCACAGAAACGAATTCTTCACACATGTGAGGAATTCGTGCGAATTCTTCACACTTTTGTTACAAATACGGCCGTAAATATCACTAATCGAAAATGTTACATATACGTTTGACTTTTTTTTAACTTTATCGAAACGTATTTTGCACAGCCAGCTGACAGGATACAGTTTATCGCTTATATCATACAATTGATATGTTAACAGTCTACCGGCCACATTTTTCAAGCAATCTTGACCAACCTTGGATAAAACATATATGACCAAAAGATCTCGGCCAAGTTCGATTATGGGCCAGATCGTACTAGTATGACAAGAGTTATGACCCATGATTTAGCAAAAATGCCATATTCTACCTTGTTAACACACTACAGTAGAGTCAATTATTGACCAATCTGAATCATATTACGACAGAATGTGAATGTTTATAAAATGCAAGCTAAGTTCGAGTTTCGGTCATATCGGCCTAGTTACACCAGAGTTATTTCCCTCGATTTAGAAAAAACTGTATTTGATCTTGTTAACACTCTAGAGGCTTTATTTCAAGACCACTCTTAATAATATTTGGCCAGAATGTGTATGGCTATAAGATCTCGGTCAAGATCGAGTATGGGCTAGAAAAGCCAGAGATGTTGCCCTCGATTTAGCAAAATTGCTATATTGCATTTGGTCAAGTTAAACTTTTGCTTAGATAAGATCATTAAAAGCAGAGTTATGCGCCCCTGATTTAGCAATGATTGTTCTATTGGTTTTCCGAGCAATAACTCATATGATACAGCACATGCTAGTACCACATTTGGTATGTGGATAGATATTGGGATGCTGAGATGTTGGGTGTTAAAACTGGGTCACTGTGATCTTGACCTTCAAGGTCAGAAATAGAAAAATCTAGTAAGGACCATAACCCATAGATTATACTACAGCACCTAGAGGTACCAGTCTTGGTACGTTGATTCATTTTAGGACGACAGAGTGCCACGTACCATTATTGGATCACTGTGACCTTGACCTTCAATGTTAATTTAGAAATAGCTTGTCGGGCCTATAACTACTAAGGTACATACAGGTACCAAAAGAAAAAAAGCATTTTGCGAATCGTTTGGATATATTGCAGCGAGGTACTTTTTAAATCATTCTAGCTTTTCAACGGATATGTTTATGTAGATTTGCGATGTGGTTTTGCTACAGATATTTACGGACAGACAGATAACTTGCCAAAATCGATTACTTTAGTTCGCACTGCATAATTTATGCACCTCCATTCGACGACGTTATGGCACATAAATGTGTTACCCCTGTCCGTCCGTGCGTATGCCTGTCCGTCCGAAATACCATATCGGCTCCATAACTTTCGCACAATTATTCCTCATATAAAAAAATGGTGCGCAGCGCGCAACGGCCGGGCGGCTATATTCATGGTCACTATCGCTGGGCGCTTAGAGGTCATATAGTTTGTATGGACATTCGTGTCCACTCTGTATATTCCACACACAGACCGATTTTCAAATTACACATGACACATGTATTCCTCATAACACAAGCGTGCAACCGCCAGGCGGCTACCTTCACTGTTTACACTGTTTACACTGTCTTCGAGGCCAGTTCAAACCGTTGGTTTCTTGGGCCCTTTTGGAAATGTTTTCCAAGTCTGGTGGTATGTCACTGAACTATAGTGCACAGTTAGCGTACAAATTCGAGACCTACTTTCGTAGGCCCATTTTGATAGTCTTTTAAATTTTCTGGTAATTGACTTCCGGCTCCGATTTGAATTATGAAATGTCTTTTTTGATTAGTACTTTAAATACCGACTAAGACACTAGCACAGTTTCATCCATTGATAATCGATATAATGAATGCATTAGAACAGAAATAAGTAAACAGTCATCCAATATTGAAAAATTGTCGACACACCCGAACAAAAGTTCAAAAAAACAAAACAGTTCGCTATTTTGACAAAAATGAACAGGTAGATGCCATCCTGAATATTTGTTGATCGATGATGGATATATTCTAGATGCTTAGAGTAAAGATGGTTGGATTCTGCGTAGATATAGTCGACGATTTCGAGAGAGTTATTTTAAAGACGTCCTGCTTGATAGAAACCGGAACCGGAAGTGAAAAACCGGAACCGGAAGTTCAATGTCAGGTCGCACTAAAGGTGTAACACACCCATTGATTGTTGCATTGAGTTGTGTGTGAATTAAAATTTAAATGCCATGTTGTCATTCATATCTGGGCCCAAATTAAAAATGAATAACTTACATTCTCATCACAAATGACACATATGCTGCCAAAAAATCCACAGAAAAATGGGGGTCATGTATCTTCTAAGAAAGAACTTGTCTCATGAATGAATGGTCCCTTTAAAAACATAAACACTGAGATGCCATAATATTGTATTCATACACTCATTTCCATATAAGCAAAATAAATTAAAAACTCACAATTTTAACATGGCAATGCTTGAAAAATGTAACAAATAGATCAACAATGTGATATAAACCAAAAATAGAACTTTAAATTAGTGAAAATGCCTTTTTTAACAAAAAGAAATCAGAATTATTTATTGACGCCATTATGCGACTACCCCAGGCCGACACTTCCTGTGTTGCAATGGGTGTGCTACACCTAAAGCAGGGGCACCCATGTATATAGTATGGACACATGTGTAGGTACTGAACCTTTATGAAAGGGATTTACCTGTATTGATATTTTCATTTGTTTCGTTTACGGACAAACATGTAACCATTAAAATATGGTAAACGTCGCGCGATTTTACCTTTACGACTGTTCTATGTTATTTTTGCATCAAACGCCAAGTTATTAAAACTCTCCCATTTAACAGACCAAATGTATCAATACATATCGTTAGGTCTGTCATGTCTGCTATCATAAAAAAAGACTATAGAAGCCCGATGTTTCGATAACGAAGCGAAAAGATGCGACGACGCATCGCCATTGCCATTGCACATTAGCGCAACGCCATCGCACCTTTGCGCTTCGCCATCGCACCTTCGGGCACCGCCATCGCATCTTCGTGCATCGTCATTACATCTTCCGGCACCGCCATCGCACCTTAGCGCATCACTATTGCACCTTATCATGCAGATATGCACTTTTCTGCCTAATAAAGTAATGTTGCCTGACGTCATAAAACAAACAAAAAAACAACAACATGGCAGCGTCCTCGATAAGCGTAACATTCTGAGAAATAGGTAATAATAGTAATTCATAAAAAAAATGTGGATAATCTACATGATAAACAGAATATTATGAGCCTCGCCATTCTTCGTTTTCTAAGCCTCGCCTAATAAACTTGATAGTAAAAGGCACTGACATAATATTCTCTATTTCACGCATCACCATTGCACATTCGCGAAACGCCATCGCACCTTCACGCATCGCCATTGCACCATCACGCATCGTCATCGCAGCTTCCGCTTGGAGCATCGGCCTTTAGGTAATGCACGAAAACACGATGATGGAGCACGAAGACGCACTGGGGAAGCACGAAGAACACGATTCAAAATGTCAAAGTTATTTCGCGCTTCGCCGTCTCTTCCTAATGGATCGTATGAGAGAAAACAAAAAACGTACACCGTACAGTTGTACACAAGCCAAATTAATACATTGTTTGTTGCCGTAAAAACTGCACACCAATTAATGGGATTTCTATTCTATGCTGTTCTGTTCTGTTCTGTTCCATTCTCTGTTCTGTTCTGTTCTGTCGTGTTGTGTTGTGCTCCGCCTATTTTTCGAATAATGTTATATTTTCGCCGATCTGTATGTACATATGACGTTTTCGTCTAAACAATCATTTATTGCATTTTTTTCGTGCTGTTTTAACATGTGAAAAATACGTTTTTGCTCTACTAGGGGTAGAGATGCCAAACGTAAATTTCATAAATTTGTGACATATACGTGCGATTTTTGTGAATTATCGGGTGAAGAATTCGTTTCTGTAAAATTTACGGTTAAACAAAGTTCGGTGTCAGTAAAACTTACACTAAATGTTAAAAAAAGCTTCCGCTAAATGTTATAACTTACGCTAAATGTTATATTTTATATTAACCGCTAAATGTCATAACTTATATTAACCGCTAAATGTCATAACTTATATTAACCGCTAAATGTCATAACTTATATTAAACGCTAAATGTCATAACTTATATTAACCGCTAAATGTCATAACTTATATTAACCGCTAAATGTCATAACTTATATTAACCGCTAAATGTCATAACTTATATTTACCGCTAAATGTTATAAATTTTAATATTAAGCGTTTGATGGAAACCGTTAAACGTTTAATGTTAAAAGTCTGAATTGTGTAAAGCATCGAATTGTATAACAGTCCCGACAAGCGTAATTTTAATATGTATCGGTGCTACACCGGGGAAAACCCAGGTGTCCGAGCGGGCGCCGACAGTACCCACACATAATATCTTACACTAGACTCCCTACACGAACTTATATATATAAATGAAACAAATCTGACTATATTCTTTGACAAATAACGACAGGAGGATAAGACAGTTTTTTTAAGATTAAATTTAAAAAAAACATACACAAAAAAATGCATTGCAATAAAACGTTATGACGCCACCGTTTGGTGGTTTAACGTCATGGCTTGATTTGCGACGGCTAATGCACGTGTTAATAGGCTTTCTTATGGCAAATAGTTGAACGACAACCAACGGGATTGCAAGTGTGTTCGCCTCGGGCGATAATCATATCCTCAGAGTGAACATTCTTACTATCACCCTCTCATGAATGTGATATTTATTTTATTATACCGAAATTCCCTCGGGCAAAAACAAGATTCATTTTCAGTACCGATTTCACTTTGCCAGATATCTTTTTTGAAAAAACAAACATTTTTTTTCTAAAAGTTGCTATGAATGTTATATCGTTGGATCGGAAATAATGTAACTAAGAAAATGAGTGGTAATTTATTGAAATCGGTCAAGTTCTTTTGAAGTTATGATGAGTTAAAAATAGCAATTTCACCATACTGAGCAGATGACGTCACCAAAACAGCGCGCATCAAAGCTGCGCATGTGATAATGTTTTTACTATCACCCTGCGATTTACTATCACCCTGTACTATCACCCTCGCGTGAGATAGTAAGAAATTACACATTGTTGTCTATGGGGATTTAGCATGGGCGTCTTATGTGAGGTATAATAAAAACAATTGATACACAGAGTTCTGCTCCCTTTAAACATGACGTCAGTTGTCAATCATTTACCTATATCAACCAATCAAACCAATACGATACCTCCGACAACCAAAAGCACGTGCAACTATTTTATAACCACGTGTATTTGAAATCGATAGTCGGTATATGCCCTGAACACGGGCTTGTTTTCCTTTATTGTAGGCAAAATGTTTTAGGACATACACAAATGGAATATTTGTAGAAATATACATGTTTTAATTGAACATGCACGTTGGTGTAAGACACTTTCAACTTGTGTAGCCTGAATTCCTTTGCATAGATTATCACCGTTCGAGGACGGTTGTGTGGTTGTACATAGAAAAGTTGGCAGAATGTCCAAATTGAACACGTTCACATTTTTTCACCTTTATTTGCCATTGTTTAAAGGTACATAAATAAGAGCTATAGAGCTATAACATGTAATTTCAACAGATAATAAGTATAATAGTAACTATGCTACTAAAATGATTCATTTGCCAAGTATAGTAGCAAGCAGACATAACACAAACATCATAAAGGCAATATATAATCTTCCACCATTTGATTTTCATTAGTATATATTACAAAATAAATCAATGTTAGGATAACTTAATGTATTGAAATAGGGGATACATCTTTATATAGCCTCCGATATACACCGCATTGCCTGGTTTATGTCCTCCGTCCGATGGACGTGAAGTGTCATGTCTAAGGACTCACCAGAGTAAACCACTGGCGACTGGGAGGCTCCGGATTATAAAGCAATGAATAAAGGAAAAAACAAAATGACATGTACATTTTTAAGTGCACATTCATTATTATCTCTAAAGTCTTCAAAAGGAAAAGTATATCAATACTAAATAAATAATCACTATTTTCTTCTAACTCTCGAGCTATTGTTCTTCTTGATCGCCATTTTATTTCTTTGTAATTTTTTTTTATCATAACGTCAACCACTTTAAATTCAATATGGATTTTACTTGGTAGCTGTATTTCATTGTGTTTTTTCAAGACGAACAAGAGTTGGAACATTTGAAGAAAATAGTTATTATGTATTTAATATTGATCTTTTGTTTTGGCCTTTGATACAGTTGATACGTCTGTATGGATTTGGTTATTAGGTCTGTGATTAGATACACAAACAAAAATATATCAAGCGGCCCGAGAAACATTAATGGTCTGTCCTCTAGGGTGAAATCATGTTAAACATTAATGGCTTGTCCTCTAGGGTGAAATCATGTTAAACATTAATGGTTTTTCCTCTAGCCCATTACGTTATCTCGCTTTAATTCCATTAAGCGATAGGAAAGCATATATTAGCAGGATTTTATACATGTTTTTACTGAAAAAATGCGATAACCAAAAGTTACATATTAAATGTTTTAATGTTATCATATGCAAACTGTTTAAGCCGAAATTAAGGTTTTATTTCATACCTCAGTCAACCCCGTTTTCGTTTCTTGGAGAAGGGGTTGGATGGGGTATGAAAGTTAATACTCGGACACGTAATCGATAAAATCATGGTAAAAGAGTAAAACAATCATAAATAGTTTTACATGAACTTTTTATTCCAGTACTTTAATATATATATATACAGTCTTGCATAGCATAGAAGAAGAAGAAGGAGAAGAAGAAGAAGAAGAAGAAGAAGAAGAAGAAGAAAAAGATGATGTGATGAAAAAGAAGAAGAAGAAGAAGAAGAAGAAGAAGAAGAAGAAGAAGAAGAAGAAGATGATGATGATGACGTGATGAAGACATAGAAGATCAGACTTTATTTAACTCATTTGAAACTATTCAATCTTCTATGAGGCCCTCAAGATAGATGATGACAATAAGTGAATAAATATATGTTTGTATCAACTGTAGCTCTCACTCGATAAAGGTGTTAAACTAGTATACTGTAAGTTTCCTGTAACATTATTCGTTTTGTATAACATTTCGAAAATATCATAAACGGCAACACACCGTCAGATCATGTATATATTGGTCGGTTTAAAACGAATCCGTTTATAAAAGCAGAGACGTAGTGTCGTAATACGAAAATGTAGTATACTATATAATCTACACTTCTGTGATCACTAGTGAATCATGGTCTTTGATCTGCCCCATTTCATTTTTAGCCAGTTCTGAGGGGCCATGCACGTGACATTAAATTCCCGTGAGTAGGGACCTTGAATATGACTGCGTCCCTGAAATAGGAAAACAACCATCTTTAGAATTATATCAACATTTGCTCAACATCATCTTAATATCTAAGATTGTACACTAATTAACATATCGCCAGTTGTCAATCATTTATCCATTTTAACCAATCAAACCAATACTATACCTCCGACAAAAAATAGCGCGTGCAACAGTATAATAAAGCACTTGCAACTGTATTATAATATAACATATTGTCAATATACTCCGACATCAACAATAGGGCGGAAGGCGTCATGTTAATTGTCATGAAGTTGCATTTCTTGTCTATTTAGAAAACTCTTGTAACAAGGGGAGGCCACTACAGTACAAATCGACAGTCAACTACTTGTCAAGTTATGGCCCGTTATGAGCTTGGTAAGGTTGCAAGGTTAATGTTTAATGAAAGCCTATATTTATCATGGGTAACATGCCATGGGGTAAGAGACATATGTGTGTCAAGACATGTGTCAAATACTTTTTTAAGTTATGACCAGTTATGATCTTGGTCAGGGTTGCAGGTTAAAGTTTTATGAAAAGGGGCATATCTCTGCCAAAATGAAAGTCAGTGTAATTGGACATATGCAGCAACAGGTAAAATGATTTGTTGGTTTGTATGATGTTTTACGTCATGTTCAACACGTGTCAGGTTATATATGACGGTCGATTATTTGTGGTGGAGACAGACCACCCACTTTTCCTGAGTAGAACCAGTACTGTACTCCTCCCATCATCCTTAAAAGTCGACACTTCCTCACTTACAAGTCGAGCTCCCAGTGGGATTCGAACCCGCGGCGGTGAGAGGCGAGAAGGTTTACAACAAACGTCGTTAACCACTCGGCCACGGAGACGCTAAATGAAGATGTGTGTGAATTTTTATGAACATAGATCAAATACGTTTTAAGTTATGGCCAATATTTAGTATCGGTTAAAGTGAGATGGAAGGACGACGACGGACAACGGACAAACTGATTCTTAAGTGTCAGCTATGCTACGAAGGCGATACAAAAATACCGGAACTAATGATGAATAATGCAAGTTTATGCGTGGTTAAAGCCGTTATAAACATTATATATACAGACTTTGAAAATGCATTAATTATTATCAACTCCATTTTAAAGTTACTGTATATAAGCTTAATTTAAACAGTTAAAACTTTTCTTCAGTCCGTCCTACCCTATATAGAGTTATGAAGAACGCAGTAACCTTAAACACGGATTAGTAACACGGATTATAACTTAAAACTGACAACTTACAGTTTTATCAAATGTGTGATATCGATTGTGTCCCAATATCCAATGTATGCTCTTGACCGATTTGGCCGGGGAGTCACTGCGCGATATCGGTGTAGGTGTAGGCTCGAGTCTCGTCGACCGTGCCGACATGTCGTCGTCGTGGACACGGGAATGATTACTGCAATGTATCAAAATAATTATCTACATTTTATAATGAATAACAAGCAAGTTATCACACAGCCGTGACATAGCCGCCGAATGAAAATAATACAAGAAAACAGTGATACAAAGTACCACAAGCCGGTCAGAACAGTTACATAAGAAAACAGTAACGGGAATGATGAATATGATAAAAATAAACGAACCGTGTGTAGATGTTAGACTTTTTTTATTTGTAAATGTCAACAATAAAAACAAATTTATCATGAAAGATCTGAGCACTACATAAACTAGCCATCATGCGACAAAATGAACATGTTTTTAATTTTGTCATCTGTGTTGTATAATGTTATAATATGAATGTGATAGACATCTGAAATTGTATGTGTAATAGATCACTAAATAGACTTTTGTTTCATGGTTAGAATATGAAGAATTGGTAAATTATCATAGTTATAAACAAACAACTTAATGATAATATAATAGCAACTGGAGCGTCTGTGAAGGTAATTTCAGTTTTTAACAATATAAAGTTCCATTAGAAGAAAGGGGTTAATGTTAGATGTTTGTTATTATTGAAATCTGATTAGTAGTTATAATAAAAGAATGAGAATAAGTAGCAGTGAAACAAATCTATTCAAACTCTTTAGAAGATGCTTCAGTTACAGTTTCATCAAATACATATATAGCTTTTAACACAAGCAGTTAGTAATATTCAAACACAAGTGCCTTTATATTATTCTTATAATTAATATTTGGTATTGATTAAATGCAAGTTATGTAGAAAAACTAACGGGGCGTCGAGAGCTTTTGAAAAATCAAGATTGCCGTTTGTCCCTTTAATAAAGTTTAACATCAATCAATAATCAGTGACGATAACGATTTGGAACCAGCTGTATTCGTATGTTGAGAAAGATTTATAGACTGTATCCCTGAAATTGATACCGAATTCAAGTAGTAGAAGACCCATAAAATGACTGTATACCAATCTGACTGCGGCCCGGTAACAGTTGTTTTATGAACAGTAAAATGACGTTGATACACAGTCCAACACCCATAGCAGCTTTCTGAGTCCGGGATAAATATAGCCGGAGCCTTGAGCCGGAGCCTGGAGCCTTGAGGCTCCGGCAACAAAATAGTTCGTTTGAATTATGTTTTACGTCATATTCAACACATGTCAGGTTATATATGACGGTCGAGGTCACCCCATTTCCTGGGTACTGTACACTTCCCGACATCTGTAAGAATCGACACTTCCTCACTTACAAGTCGAGCTCCCAGAAGGATTGGAACCCGCAGCAGTGAGAGGCGAGAAGCTTTACAACGCTACTCGAAAGGAAATAGAGAAAGAGTTGTAAAATAAAAATAAAACGTTGTTTGTTTGTTTGTTTGAATGGTATTTTACGTCATGTTAAGAGCATGTTAGGCCATACAGAACCAGTACTATAAAATACCTAAAATAGAAAGTCAGCGGAACGTGTGTGCATATACCATTTGACTATTTCGCCTTTGTATGTATATAGCATTTGACTGGGTCGCTGTTGTGTGTATATATCATTTGACTGGGTCGCTGTTGTGTGTATATACCATTTGACTGGGTCGCTGTTGTGTGTATATACCATTTGACTGGGTTGCTGTTGTGTGTATATACCATTTGACTGGGTTGCTGTTGTGTGTATATACCATTTGACTGGGTCGCTGTTGTGTGTATATACCATTTGACTGGGTCGCTGTTGTGTGTATATACCATTTGACTGGGTCGCTGTTGTGTGTATATACCATTTGACTGGGTCGCTGTTGTGTGTATATACCATTTGACTGGGTCGCTGTTGTGTGTATATACCATTTGACTGGGTCGCTGGTGTGTGTATATACCATTTGACTGGGTTGCTGTTGTGTGTATATACCATTACACTGGGTTGCTGTTGTGTGTATATACCATTTGACTGGGTTGCTGGTGTGTGTATATACCATTTGACTGGGTCGCTGTTGTGTGTATATACCATTTGACTAAGTCGCTGTTGTGTGTATATACATTTGAGTGGCTTGCGGTTGTGTGTATATTCCATTTGACTATGTTGCTGTTGTGTGTATATACCATTTGACTGGGTTGCTGTTGTGTGTATATACCATTTGACTGGGTTGCTGTTGTGTGTATATACCATTTGACTGGTTCGCTAGTTAGTGTATATACCATTTGACTGGGTCGCTTTTGTGTGTATATAACATTTGACTGGGTTGCTGTTGTGTGTATATACCATTTGACTGGGTTTTGTGTGTATATACCATTTGACTGGGTCGCTGGTGTGTGTATATACCATTTGACTGGGTCGCTTTTGTGTGTATATACCATTTGACTGGGTTGCTGTTGTGTGTATATACCATTTGACTGGGTTTTGTGTGTATATACCATTTGACTGGGTCGCTGGTGTGTGTATATACCATTTGACTTGGTTGCTGTTGTGTGTATATACCATTTGACTGAGTTGCTGTTGTGTATATATACCATTTGACTGGGTCGCTGATGTGTGTATATACCATTTGACTGGGTCGCTGTTGTGTGTATATATTATTTGCCTGGGTTGCTGTTGTGTGTATATACCATTTGACTGGGTTGCTGGTGTTTGTATATACCATTTGACTGGGTTGCTGTTGTGTGCATATACCATTTGACTGGGTCGCTGTTGTGTGTATATACCATTTGACTGGGTCGCTGTTGTGTGTATATACCATTTGACTGGGTTGCTGTTGTGTGTATATATCATTTGACTGGGTCGCTGTTGTGTGTATATACCATTTGACTGGGTTGCTGTTGTGTGTATATATCATTTGAATGGGTCGCTGTTGTGTGTATATACCATTTGACTGGGTCGCTGTTGTGTGTATATACCATTTGACTGGGTCGCTGTTGTGTGTATATACCATTTGACTGGGTTGCTGTTGTGTGTATATACCATTTCAATGGGTCGCTGTTGTGTGTATATACCATTTGACTGGGTTGCTGTTGTGTGTATATACCATTTGACTGGGTTGCTGTTGTGTGTATATTCCATTTGACTGGGTCGCTGTTGTGTGTATATACCATTTGACTGGGTCGCTGTTGTGTGTATATACCATTTGACTGGGTTGCTGTTTTATCAAGTAGTGTTACTAGTGCACGCTACATGAGACACAGTCATTTCACCATGAGACACAGTCATTTCACCATGAGACACAGTCATTTCACCATGAGACGAAATACATTTAGTTGAATTCATAATACTGTCATTCAAGCTTATGTCCACACAAAATTGATCCAATTAAAGGTGCAATAAGGAATTATTCCAAACCTCTTAAAACAGCACTTGTAGTTCTACAGACAACTTACATGGAGCACACTGTCAGTTGTTTGGCAACTTTATCCATGGACAATAAAGTACGGAGCAGGAAAGTGAATGTCAACTGAACATAATATACGTGTACGCGGGATGGAAACTTTATCCATGGACAATAAAGTACGGAGCAGGAAAGTGAATGTCAACTGAACATAATATACGTGTACGCGGGATGGGAACTTTATCCATGGACAATAAAGTACGGAGCAAGAAAATGAATGTCAACTGAACATAATATACGTGTACGCGGGATGGGAACTTTATCCATGGACAATAAAGTACGGAGCAAGAAAGTGAATGTCAACTGAACATAAAATACGTGTACGCGGGATGGGAACTTTATCCACGGACAATAACGTACAGAGCAAGACAGTGAATGTCAACTGAACGTAATATACGTGTACGCGGGATGGGAACTTTATCCACGGACAATAAAGTACGGAGCAAGAAAGTGAATGTTAACTGAACATAATATACGTGTACGCGGGATGGGAACTTTATCCACGGACAATAAAGTACGGAGCAAGATAGTGAATGTCAACTGAACATAATATACGTGTACGCGGGATGGGAACTTTATCCATGGACAATAAAGTACGGAGCAAGAAAGTGAATGTCAACTGAACATAAAATACGTGTACGCGGGATGGGAACTTTATCCACGGACAATAAAGTACGGAGCAAGATAGTGAATGTCAACTGAACGTAATATACGTGTACGCGGGATGGGAACTTTATCCACGGACAATAAAGTACGGAGCAAGAAAGTGAATGTCAACTGAACATAATATAAGTGTACGCGGGATGGGAACTTTATCCACGGACAATAAAGTACGGAGCAAGATAGTGAATGTCAACTGAACATAATATACGTGTACGCGGGATGGGAACTTTATCCACGGACAATAAAGTACGGAGCAAGATAGTGAATGTCAACTGAACATAATATACGTGTACGCGGGATGGGAACTTTATCCACGGACAATAAAGTACGGAGCAAGATAGTGAATTTCAACTAAACATAATATACGTGTACGCGGATGCAGTGCACATGTGAATATTGTTGACGAGTCGTAACCAAAAGATACATAGTAATATAACTATTTTATACAATATGTAATTGCTTGCCATACAACTTTGTTTTAAAACGTTTTAAAACGTATTATATATAATGACTAAATGACGAAATTGAATCGAATTGAATATTGTTTAACGAATCATAAACACATTATTGGTTATTTAGAGCCGCTCCAGAGAAAGTTGAAGTTGTGTATTATATCTTATTGAGTGGGGGAAAATTGCATTGAGTTGAATATTGTTCAATGGCTCATCAACACATATAGGTCGTTTAGAGTCGCCCCAGAGAAAGTGGAAGGTAGTATTATAACTTACCGAGTGGTGAAATAATGACTAAATAAGTCAATTGAATTGAATTGTATATTGTTTAACAGCTCATCAACACATTTTTTTTTTAGAGCCGCCCCAGAAAGAAGGGAATTTTCTATTGTAACTTATTGAATAGGGAAGTGGTGACTAACTCATTGAGTGGGGGGAATTGAATTGAATATTGTTTAATGCTCATCAACACATTGCAGGTTAGAGCCGCCCCAGACCATAAAAATCAATGGATGTCTATACCCCAGAGAGAGTGGAAAGTGGTATTATAACATACTGAGTGGTGAGATAATGACTAAATAACGAAATTGAATTGAATTTTGTTTAACCGCTCATCAACACATTATAGGTTATTTAGAGCAACCCCAGAGAGAGTGAAAATACACTATTAGGTGTATAACGCACGGAGAAAATCAAGAATCTCATCCTTACGTCTTGACAGTGGATTGTCGGCTAAAACCGTTCATTACCCTCAACAGCCTAAACTAATGTGCCAGTGTGCATAGCTAAAACATTTTTTATTCAGATTTTGTATGGAACGCCAAACACGACTTTAATGATCATTTTCCATTATGATGTGGTCACTTTCATTATGATGTGGCCACTTTCATTATGATGTGGTCACTTTCCGTTATGATATGGTCGCTTTCCATTATGATGTGGTCACTTTCCATTATGATGTGGTCACTTTCCGTTATGATGTGGTCACTTTCATTATGATGCGGTCACTTTCCATTATGATGTGGTCACTTTCCATTATGATGTGGTAAGTTTCTATTATGATGTGGTCACTTTACATTATGATGTGGTCATTTGTCATTATGATGTGGTCACTTTTCATTATGATGTGGTCATTTTACATTATAATGTGGTCACTTTTCATTATGATGTGGTTACTTTACATCATGTGACTCGGTCTTTATACTAGATTTCCAACCAAGTTTACTGTTACAATTAAGCTATTTGCAGTGTGATTATTTTAAAACCTTGCATATTTCATACACATTTATACAAACTGATTCAATAAAATGCATATTTCAAAATCGAATCTTCAAAAAAATGAAAATTATCATATTTTCACTCTGCTAAATATGTTTTATTTTATTAGAGAATCTAAGAATAAAAACCGAGTAACACACATTTTATTACCTCCTAAAATAAAGGCAAAATCTCAACATTTCGGAATAAAAAAATGTTATTCAATTCATTGTATTGGTAAACTTATTCCCTGGTGGGATAGCGCGGTGGATTCTGAATTCGAAGGTTACTTGTTCAAGCCTCATAGGCGTAACTCGGGTTCTTCGGCGCGTTCCTAGTGACAAGATACTTCCATTAGCCATATCCATCGGATGGGGAAATAAACCAGTGCCATTACTGATATGCAACTTCAGTTTAAATGGGGTAAATATTCTTATACAATACCTTTTATACATCATAACATCGTCCATTTCCCGACCAAGGGACCAGGGCAAGGATTTTACAGTTGGCGTAATTGCGGCGTGTCGGAATCTCGGCGTGTTGGCTGTTCGTGGACATTGTTGTAGGAACGGCTTAGGTGGTGGTATGAGAACCCGGATCTGTGGACCAAGTTCTGGGATTCTTTAATTAAACGAAAATAATTAAAATATAATAATAACAGATGCTAACTTTAATGGTTTTTATAAGCAGAGTTTTCAGAATAATGACAAGTCTTTTTGAGAGCAGTAAATGATGCCTGATAGAAGAGACGTCATTTTTGGAATCGCTGTTTGATTTGTTTGAATGGTGCTTTACGTCATTTTAGCACATTTTAGGCTAAATATAACGGTCTATTTTTTGTTTGTGGTAGAGGCAGATCACTTCTTTTTCCCATAACTGTATACCTCTAACCATCTGTAAGAATCGACACTTCTCACTTACAACTTGAGCTCCCAGTGGGATTTGAACCCGCAACGGTGAGAGGCGAGAGGGTTTACAACGCATCGTCGTTAACCCCTCGATCACGGAGGCCATTATCACACATGGATTACCATTGAATCATAGATTGGCATATATGTTTTAAATAATTAACTAAACAAAATGATTTTTCAGGATCCAACATCTCAAATATGCTCTAAAATGTGCTATAATACGTAAAGCACCATTGAAACAAATACATATTAACGAAAACATAATAATGCATTACATAATCACTTAATTGACAACAACTCTGGATCCCGCCTGCAGTCCCTTGACATTAGTAACACAAGTAACGTATATTGAAATCTAACCTTGGATTTGTAACGATAAATACTTTTATGAAAGGTACCTCTCTAAAGATAAGTATATATAATTACCGTATTATGACAACACCACTGTGTATCTATTTTAATAAAGTGTCAGTTAAATTGTTATATAGGTCCATAGTGAAGTTAATATATACCAGTGTAGGCAATATAGAGGCTGGATCAACCACTGTCTTTGAGAGACGTTCGAATAGATGTTTTAAAGCCGAATACATTAAACAGTTATTAATATAGTCACGGAAAAGTTTATTCTGGTGTGTAAACTATTTATCCGGCAAATAAAATTGTTAAGATGTATTGTTTATTTAAGTATTACCATAAGTACAACATGTTAAAATACAAAATGCACATTAAAAATGCACGCAGTGCGCTATCTAATTATTGAAGTAAGAGTACATCAGGTTGTTCGTGAAAGGTAGTCGGACTTACAATTGAAAAATAATAGGTTCTATTCTAAAGGGTCGATCCAAAATGAATGAGTCCAGACATCATACAAGGAACTTCATACCCACCCATAGTAATATATGCTATCCTAGTGTACGCATCATGCAAGGAACTTCTTACCAACACATAGTAATATATGCTATCCTAGTGTACGCATCACACAAGGAACTTCTTACCCACCCATAGTAATATATGCTATCCTAGTGTACGCATCATACAAGGAACTTCTTATCCACCCATAGTAATATATGCTATCCTAGTGTACGCATCATACAAGGAACTTCATACCCACCCATAGTAATATATGCTATCCTAGTGTACACATCATGCAAGGAACTTCATACCCACACATAGTAATATATGCTATCCTAGTGTACGCATCATGCAAGGAACTTCTTACCCACCCATAGTAATATATGCTATCCTAGTGTACGCATCATACAAGGAACTTCATACCCACCCATAGTAATATATGCTATCCTAGTGTACGCATCATACAAGGAACTTCATACCCACCCATAGTAATATATGCTATCCTAGTGTACGCATCATACAAGGAACTTCATACCCACACATAGTAATATATGCTATCCTAGTGTACGCATCATACAAGGAACTTCATACCCACCCATAGTAATATATGCTATCCTAGTGTACGCATCATACAAGGAACTTCATACCCACACATAGTAATATATGCTATCCTAGTGTACGCATCATACAAGGAACTTCATACCCACCCATAGTAATATATGCTATCCTAGTGTACGCATCATACAAGGAACTTCATACCCACACATAGTAATATATGCTATCCTAGTGTACGCATCATACAAGGAACTTCATACCCACCCATAGTAATATATGCTATCCTAGTGTACGCATCATACAAGGAACTTCATACCCACACATAGTAATATATGCTATCCTAGTGTACGCATCATACAAGGAACTTCATACCCACACATAGTAATATATGCTATCCTAGTGTACGCATCATACAAGGAACTTCATACCCACACATAGTAATATATGCTATCCTAGTGTACGCATCATACAAGGAACTTCATACCCACCCATAGTAATATATGCTATCCTAGTGTACGCATCATACAAGGAACTTCATACCCACACATAGTAATATATGCTATCCTAGTGTACGCATCATACAAGGAACTTCATACCCACACATAGTAATATATGCTATCCTAGTGTACGCATCATACAAGGAACTTCATACCCACCCATAGTAATATATGCTATCCTAGTGTACGCATCATACAAGGAACTTCATACCCACACATAGTAATATATGCTATCCTAGTGTACGCATCATTTAAAGCTTGATTAATCAAAATGTATGGTCAATTCAAACGTTAAAATGAACAACACTGTAATAACCCCATATTTTAATTGATATGCCAATTTTATCATGAATTTGGTTATTGAATTGTTTAATTTTTCTAAAATAATAAAATTCTGAATCGACGAGAATTGAACGGAATATAAATACCACTTTACATATACTTATATACAGCAAAAAGCGATCCCTTGGAAACAAAAAACTCAATCAAGAGAGAAGAGTAACGGTTTTATTGAGTATGTTATGGGACTAGATAAAACAAAACGTGCAACATCTCTCACGCCCCTAGCCCCGGCTTAAGCGGTATTCTACTTAAAGCCAAACATATTGGGCTTGATGACCCCACAGGACCAGTAAGTAATAACAATACTGATTTGTAGTCGGGCGATATTTTACAGCCGCCACACAGCACTAACCAAACTCTAGAGTGACTGTCAATACATACAGCCGCCACACAGCAATAACCCAACTCTAGAGTGAATGTCAATACATACAGCAGCCACACAGCACTAACCAATCTCTAGAGTGACTGTCAATACATACAGCCGCCACAGAGCACTAACCCAACGCTAGATTGACTGTCAATACATACAGCCCTCACACAGCACTAACCCAACTCTAGAGTGACTGTCAATACATACAGCCGCCACACAGCACTAACCCAACTCTAGAGTGACTGTCAATACATACAGCCCTCACACAGCACTAACCCAACTCTAGAGTGACTGTCAATACATACAGCCGCCACACAGCACTAACCAAACTCTAGAGTGACTGTCAATACATACAGCCGCCACAGAGCACTAACCCAACTCTAGATTGACTGTCAATACATACAGCCCTCACACAGCACTAACCCAACTCTAGAGTGACTGTCAATACATACAGCCGCCACACAGCACTAACCCAACTCTAGAGTGACTGTCAATACATACAGCCCTCACACAGCACTAACCCAACTCTAGAGTGACTGTCAATACATACAGCCGCCACACAGCCGCCACACAGCCGCCACACAGCACTAACCCAACTCTAGAGTGACTGTCAATACATACAGCCGCCACACAGCACTAACCCAACTCTAGAGTGACTGTCAATACATACAGCCGCCACACAGCACTAACCCAACTCTAGAGTGACTGTCAAAACATACAGAAAAGGCATTATAAGACACAAAATTATATTTAACCCTAAACAAAAATCTGATATCGGCAACTTATATTAATCTTGATAGTTTGAGACCACACAAACGAACATATGAACACACGGACACACTACACAATCTAACAATAGCGTGACTGTCCATCAGAACATACATTATACATTGTCCATCAGAACATACATTGTCCATCAGAACATACGTTTAATGTGTATGCGTGTCCATCAGAACATATTTTACATTTAATGACCATTTATAAAGATGTGCCATGATTAGACATATAACATTAGACATATAACATTAGACATATAACATTAAACATATAACATTAGACATATAACATTGACATATAACATTAGACAAATAACGTTCAGCTGTATCAGTCGTTCAAGTAATAGCCACTTTTTTGTGTCACTTTTTTCAAGCGTTTCTTCGGAATCAGCAATCACGCATTCATCACACAAGTTGCGGTGTGGGCGTGTAATAAAACCCTGATATATGCATCATGTGTGTGTGTGTAGTTCTAAGGTTTATAGTCGCTCCGCCAACATACTCAGTGAGCCTTAGGGGTACAATAGAGTCTGGACTAGATATATGCATCACATTACATTAGTGAAATAAATATGCAAATGAAGGCCGAATCATCGTTTGGTCCTATTCGTTCAGTTTGGTGCGCAACAAAATTGCCTCGGTGACTTCCGTAACCCAATCGGAACTGCCTCGTCGGATTCCGTCACTTTTACCGAGTACGGAAATTGGCGAAGAGTTCCGATCGTTCTGTAACCGTTTAAAATACCGGATTACGGAAATCGACGAGGTAGTTTTTTTTGTTTGTTTTTTTGTGTTTTTTTTGGCCCACCTTCTCAACCCCTTTTATCTGCTCCTTTCTTTCGCCTCCCCTCACTCCGTCTTCCGCCAGCTCTGCTGTTGTCCCTCCTACTAGATGGTGATCTGTTCTGACATACTTTCTGCTGAAGCCTCGCTGTATATTCCGTTTCTGCGACGACTCTCGCTGTTCACCCGCAGTTCACCTGATTTTTCTCTTTTTTCCTTTGGATTTTACTGTTTCTGGGACATTGCTGATATGTCTTCTGTTATTGTCTATTGCTGTGAAACAGACTCCCCATAGTACCCCATGGTACTCCATTCAAGCTACTATGCCACTACTAGGCTACTGGCCACTGCATACTTTAGATGCGCCATACGAAGAACCAACGAATTTCTGTCTACAGCTTCCCTTCTTTCAGTGAAGTAGTTTTGTTGTTCGGTGGCGTACGGAAAATGAATCTAATTTACTGCTATGTAAAACATGCAATGTATCTTTTAAAGGTACACACGACAACCTTTGAGTTTGTATTAAGCATTTAAAATTGCGGCTCAATTTATTAATCCAGTATCATTTTGACATTAAGCCTACTTGCAGATTTTTTTCTATTCATGTTTCCTTCTTTTACCTATCATAGGTTTTAATACATTATTGGTGCAATATAATCAAAAGAGAGTAATCTGCAAAAACAATTTACTTTATACTTTTCTTGCAATTAATAATTGAACACATGCAAGTAATGTAGAAAAACAAACGGGATTCCGCTCTTTTTTTTTTAAATCAAGGTTGCCACGTGTCACTTTCAATATGGTGATTTTACAACTCACCTGATAATTTTCTCGTAACCATATCTGCTCCATACTTTATCATTATCTGCATTTACGCCAGATTTACGATCGTCCGGTAACGATATGTGTTCTAGTTCCAGATTTGGGGACTCCCTAGGGGACATCCTTGGCAGCCTGTAAGGCGTGCATGACGAGTTGATGTCATCGTCCTCCAGGGACATGCTGAACGTCTCACGACTCGCACTCTGCAGGAGGCGGCTTGACTCTGGCTGACCACGTGACTTGTTCCATCTGAAATATAGTGGTGTCCATGGTTGTAACATAAACCTACATTTTATGTCTATGGTTGTGACATAGACCTAAATTTATGTCTATGGTTGTAACATAGACCTACATTTATGTACATGGTTGTAAGATATACCTACATGTATGTCCATGGTTGTCACATATGCCTACATTTATGTCCATGTTTGTAACATAGACCTACATTTATGTCCATATATAGACCTACATTTATGTCCATGGTTGTACATAGACCTACATTTATGTCCATGGTTGTAACATAGACCTACATTTATGTCCATGGTTGTAACATAGACCTACATTTATCTCCATGGTTGTAATAAACAAATTATAGAAAAACTGTACCCGTTGCTTTTCAAACCTTCGTCGTCACTGTAGGTTGACTCCGCACTACTGTTACCGAGATGACTCCCGTCCGTTACTACACTAGTTTACCGCCGTTTCTTATATAATTTTCCGTCTTTATCAGAGGGCGTTCTAGAACGTGCTTAATACCGTGGTGCCCAGTCAATGGCTTAGACTTAACCAAAGACTTAACCAAAGAACACAATATTCCAAATACATGGTCTAGGAATTTGTTACTACAAATAAAGTAACTATGTCAGCAGGGACGTAGCTAGGTGAACTCGATAGGTACGCAAACTCAAATGAAACAAATGAAGTGTCATACATCTAGGGGGTGAGGTGGAGGCGGTGGGGGCGGGGAGGGGGGTGGGAGCGGGGTGGGGGCGGGGTGAGGTGGAAGAGGGTGATTGCCTGGGTGGGGTTGGGGGCATGGTCCCCATGAACATGATTTTGCCCCGAACACATTATTTGAGCAGTGCGTTACAATATTTGCATTAAACATCACAATATTACTAGGTACATAATTATGCAAATGGATTAAACTTAATGAACATGTTGTTACAACAAGTATGTAACGTGAGGAATCATGTATTTACCTTTAACCCGATTCCCCTTTTGTTTCTAACGTTTTTGAATAATTGTTTTTTCTAAACCATGTGTTTGCAGCTGCGTTTTTGCGTACAGGTTGCTATGAATCATGTTTGATAACACTTAACCCTGCAATCGTGAGTGTGAACTCGGGGACAAATAGACTATACGGCGTACCGGGTACCAGTCTAAATAACATAAGGTATTAGGTTGAACTGAAAAATAAATTGGAAACCGATTACCGAAGGAGGGATGCTGGACTAGATAACACTATGCTAGTACATAGAATCCTGCAAAATACACGGATGTCAATGTAACTGTGGCCATGCGTTTAAGGAAACACGACAGTGCCAGGGAGATATCGCAATTTATTTCAAATGTGCAAAAACAAGAGAGCTTCTTGGAGATGAACTTGTTAGTCGCATTGGCGAGAACATATTTACCACGAGTTATTCGCGCAGTGGTCACTGAAAATAAAATAGACATAGTATGTTAACATTTCAATGCTTTTCTTGTTTATATTGCTTTAGTCCCAACAGGGAGTCGCTAAGATTTGAAAAACATGCCTTTGTAGCTAACATACGTGTTAGTATAACGATGATGCGATATTTTACCTTAATACAGTATTTATCATTTTGCTTTTGACTATAGTGATAACATACACAGGCACACCAGTTCATTGCGTTATTATCTTCTTTAATCGAATGCGCAGCCTTCACTGTCGCGTCTCCGTGTCCGAATGGTTAACGACGTTGCGTTGTAAACCTTCGCCTCTCACCCACTGCTGCGGTTTCGAATCCCACTGGGAGCTCGACTTGTACGTGAGGGAGTGTCGATTCTTACGGATGGCGGGAGGTGTATAGTACTGGTTCTACCCAAGGAAAGTGGGTGGTCTGCATCCACCACAAAATAATCGATCGTCATATATAACCGTACATGTGTTGAAAATGACGTAAAACACCATACAAACAAACACACACACATCGTTCTACAACGTTGCGATTCACGTGTGCGCGCGTATGTGTGTATAGTTTTAAGGTTTATAATCCATCCGCCATATTTTACCCAAAATTACGCCAACCGGTATAGGCACACTAGATTATGGACTGCGTGTGCATTGTATTTATCCACAGTCTACTTGTAACAGATATAGGGCTGCCATACTGGAATACCACGCCGAAGTACGTGATACACCACCAAGCCAAATGTTCCCTGACACTGGGCCACCCAGACGTAGTACGTGATACACCACCAAGCCAAATGTTCCCTGACACGGGGCCACCCAGACGTAGTACGTGATACACCACCAAGCCACATGTTCCCTGACACTGGGCCACCCAGACGTAGTACGTGATACACCACCAAGCCAAATGTTCCCTGACACTGGGCCACCCAGACTTAGTACGTGATACACCACCAAGCCAAATGTTCCCTGACACTGGGTCAACCAGACGTAGTACGTGATACACCACCAAGCCACATGTTCCCTGACACTGGGCCACCCAGACGTAGTACGTGATACACCACCAAGCCAAATGTTCCCTGACACTGGGCCACCCAGACGTAGTACGTGATACACCACCAAGCCAAATGTTCCCTGACACTGGTCCACCCAGACGTAGTACGTGATACACCACCAAGCCACATGTTCCCTGACACTGGGCCACCCAGACGTAGTACGTGATACACCACCAAGCCACATGTTCCCTGACACTGGGCCACCCAGACGTAGTACGTGATACACCACCAAGCCAAATGTTCCCTGACACTGGGCCACCCAGACTTAGTACGTGATACACCACCAAGCCAAATGTTCCCTGACACTGGGTCAACCAGACGTAGTACGTGATACACCACCAAGCCACATGTTCCCTGACACTGGGCCACCCAGACGTAGTACGTGATACACCACCAAGCCACATGTTCCCTGATACTGGGCCACCCAGGCGTAGTACGTGATACACCACCAAGCCAAATGTTCCCTGACACTGGGCCACCCAGACGAAGTACGTGATACACCACCAAGCCACATGTTCCCTGACACTGGGCCACCCAGACGTAGTACGTGATACACCACCAAGCCACATGTTCCCTGACACTGGGCCACCCAGACGTAGTACGTGATACACCACCAAGCCAAATGTTCCCTGACACTGGGCCACCCAGACTTAGTACGTGATACACCACCAAGCCAAATGTTCCCTGACACTGGGTCAACCAGACGTAGTACGTGATACACCACCAAGCCACATGTTCCCTGACACTGGGCCACCCAGACGTAGTACGTGACACACCACCAAGCCAAATGTTCCCTGACACTGGGCCACCCAGACGTAGTACGTGATACACCACCAAGCCAAATGTTCCCTGACACTGGGCCACCCAGACGTAGTACGTGATACACCAACAAGCCAAATGTTCCCTGACACTGGGCCACCCAGACGTAGTACGTGATACACCACCAAGCCAAATGTTCCCTGACACTGGGCCACCCAGACGTAGTACGTGATACACCACCAAGCCACATGTTCCCTGACACTGGGCCACCCAGACGTAGTACGTGATACACCACCAAGCCACATGTTCCCTGACACTGGGCCACCCAGACGTAGTACGTGATACACCACCAAGCCACATGTTCCCTGACACTGGGCCACCCAGACGTAGTACGTGATACACCACCAAGCCACATGTTCCCTGACACTGGGCCACCCAGACGTAGTACGTGATACACCACCAAGCCAAATGTTCCCTGACACTGGGCCACCCAGACTTAGTACGTGATACACCACCAAGCCAAATGTTCCCTGACACTGGGTCAACCAGACGTAGTACGTGATACACCACCAAGCCACATGTTCCCTGACACTGGGCCACCCAGACGTAGTACGTGATACACCACCAGGCCAAATGTTCCCTGACACTGGGCCACCCAGACGTAGTACGTGATACACCATCAAGCCAAATGTTCCCTGACACTATGCCACCCAGACGAAGTACGTGATACACCACCAAGCTACATGTTCCCTGACACTGGGCCACCCAGACGTAGTACGTGATACACCACCAAGCTACATGTTCCCTGACACTGGGCCACCCAGACGTAGTACGTGATACACCACCAAGCCAAATGTTCCCTGACACTGGGCCACCCAGACTTAGTACGTGATACACCACCAAGCCAAATGTTCCCTGACACTGGGTCACCCAGACGTAGTACGTGATACACCACCAAGCCACATGTTCCCTGACACTGGGCCACCCAGACGTAGTACGTGATACACCACCAAGCCAAATGTTCCCTGACACTGGGCCACCCAGACGTAGTACGTGATACACCACCAAG
The DNA here is from genome assembly GCA_037043455.1 of Cyrtodaria siliqua. Lineage (NCBI taxonomy): Eukaryota > Metazoa > Mollusca > Bivalvia > Adapedonta > Hiatellidae > Cyrtodaria > Cyrtodaria siliqua. The sequence goes on along the minus strand of JAWPHD010003026.1, from coordinate 174,512 downwards.
CCAAATGTTCCCTGACACTGGGCCACCCAGACGTAGTACGTGATACACCACCAAGCCACATGTTCCCTGACACTGGGTCAACCAGACGTAGTACGTGATACACCACCAAGCCACATGTTCCCTGACACTGGGCCACCCAGACGTAGTACGTGATACACCACCAAGCCAAATGTTCCCTGACACTGGGCCACCCAGACGTAGTACGTGATACACCACCAAGCCAAATGTTCCCTGACACTGGGCCACCCAGACGTAGTACGTGATACACCACCAAGCCAAATGTTCCCTGACACTGGGCCACCCAGACGTAGTACGTGATACACCACCAAGCCACATGCTCCCTGACACTGGGCCACCCAGACGTAGTACGTGATACACCACCAAGCCAAATGTTCCCTGACACTATGCCACCCAGACGAAGTACGTGATACACCACCAAGCTACATGCTCCCTGACACTGGGCCACCCAGACGTAGTACGTGATACACCACCAAGCCAAATGTTCCCTGACACTGGGTCAACCAGACGTAGTACGTGATACACCACCAAGCCACATGTTCCCTGACACTGGGCCACCCAGACGTAGTACGTGATACACCACCAAGCCAAATGTTCCCTGACACTGGGCCACCCAGACGTAGTACGTGATACACCACCAAGCCAAATGTTTTCTGACACTGGGCCACCCAGACGTAGTACGTGATACACCACCAAGCCACATGCTCCCTGACACTGGGCCACCCAGACGTAGTACGTGATACACCACCAAGCCAAATGTTCCCTGACACTATGCCACCCAGACTTAGTACGTGATACACCACCAAGCCACAAGTTCCCTGACACTGGGCCACCCAGACGTAGTACGTGATACACCACCAAGCCACATGCTCCCTGACACTGGGCCACCCAGACGTAGTACTACCCATCATTTGCTCGTCAAGCAAGGGCTATAACCCGTAACTACTATCATATGTTTTTGGCATGACGCGACCAGGGGACTCGAACCCACGACCTCCCGATTGCAGGCCAGACTCCCTAACCACTGCACTTCGGTAATGGTATGGTGTCAGTAGTATATCGTATATGTACCCTGAAGGCGAGTTCATTGTTAGGTCAGTGTGATTTGCGGACTGCTATCGGGTGATTCAGCTTATATCTTCTAGTGAAATTAGGCGCTCACTTACCCTCATGTTTAAAAACACAACAAAACTATACGACACTGAGTAAAATATAACCTGTGTTTCTGTGGCAGTGCCACACATACAAGGAAATTAAAAAAGCCAGAGCAAAGCAAAACTTACCTTAGAACATGACTTCCCTTGTAAGGATCCGTCAGTATAGTGGGCCCTAATAAGGGAAGGTGTGTAATGCTTACTATAGTCGGCATGCTCCCTGTGTTATAATAGTACTCTTAACTGTAACGTTCATTTTCAGAAATCACTTAAATCCGTCTTTACCAAATAAACAATCTTAAAAAAAAAATCACGAGTTTATTGTCAATAGTTCCATAATTGAGGCCGATTTCATTATTGCGCAAGTCGAGTATTCGAGGACTGTTAACTCCGTTAAATAAACTAGACCTTTCACCTTATAGTATTGAATGCAAATGTAAAAGATAATCTACTTCAAGAGTCATTTAACTTTACCCAAATTAAACTACATTTGCATAAGTATATCCTGTGGCAGGTACAATATGATAATAAGAAATAACTAAACTCAAAACCATTAAAAACCGTGTGTGTAAACATAAAAATTCAAACACATGAATATCTATTATCTAATTACACATCGTATTCTTTAACTGCTCTAGTGTTACATTAATGTAGCGCACATCTGTCAGGTATTCGTCAAATACACCGTCTCTCAATAACCCCGTTATGATAATGAATGGGTAATACACATAATCAAATCTGTCTTAAATCAATACCTACAGTCGGCGTGAGACCCTGTAATTCTATACTAATCCAATTCCTAATCGGTTATTAACACTTAAAACAAACCGATGTATGCATTGAACGGGTTCGTGTACCCACACTAGACTTAAATCATGGTCATGTGGAATTACTAGTCTCGGCCAGCTAGACAGTATCATGCATATGTCTTACTTGCAGATATCGGTCTGGGCAGATTAGGCCAATTAAATCGCCCACTAGCGATTAGTCCAATTTATTCGCGCGTTTTTTTAACGTGCATAAAGTTGACGTTTGCGTGACGTCATGTTGTAAATAAACGTACAACGTCAATTGTTGATGCACCTGTTACCATTTTTGATGTCACATGCTGCTTCTCAACAGTTGAAAGTAAGAAACTATCATGAAATTAATTTACAAATAAGTGTTTTGAAAGTCTCGTTGAATCTCTCAAAATCTCGGCGAAATCGCCCAAAACGAGAGGGCGATTTTAAACGTCGTATTTTCCCCAGGCCCTGGTTCTGGATCCGTGTAGCATAGCGTAACGAATAAATCAGAAGCGGGCCGGGTGACCGAGGCTAGTGGAATTACGTAACAGTGTCTAGTCGGTAGACAGTATACTAGGGGCTCAAGTCAGTCTGTGTACTACTACCGATATTTTCGGGTATTCCGCCTTTTAGTATCCATTCAGCCGCAGGTGACATTCGGCGTACTAATTTTTGCATATTTACATTTTGATCTCGTTTTACGATGTTCCGTTAGGGCCATCGTACCATCGCGTATCGACGTTTACACGTCGTGTGCGATGGTGCGATGGAACGATGGTGATGGGACAATGGAGATGGTACGATAGCGATGGTGCGATGGAGATATTACGATGATCCATCGCGTTATCGCCATCGTACCATCGCGCATCGACTTGTAAACGGAAAACAATGTACAAGTCATTGTAAACGGAAAACAATGTACAAGTCATTGTAAACGGAAAACAATGTACAAGTCATTGTAAACGGAAAACAATGTACAAGTCATTGTAAACGAGTCTCTGTCTCTGGCTATTAATGAAGTATTGCACATTAAATGGAGTGCTTGTCGTAGTTTATACGGTATGATGTAGCCGACTCTGTCCAGTTCTCTCTCGATTTTTTTTTTTTTTTTTTTAAGTTTTTTATAATGAAATTTTATTATATCAAATATTTTACAGTATGTAACATTTATAATATGCAAACAATTCATCATTAAAGGTTCTTATTCATACAATTCTAGCATAGCAAGTTTTTCGAGCATTTGATAAGTACATACAATGTCTATGTCCAAATAGTGTCCTCTTACTATTGATACATACTAGTGTGTGACATAGATTTAGTTTCAATATAGTTTTAATTCATACATCTCTATCTTATAGTGTTTTAAGTCTATATATACATTATATAAATCACTATTTTAGACTTGTTTTTTCCCTTTTTAACTGAAATATATTACATGCATAAATTGTTCGCTCTCGATTGTTTTTGCTAGGTATATTATTTGGATACTACTTACATATTTTTTTTAAACTTGCTAATCCAATAATATGTAGGAATGGATGTATCAAAACAAAATATATCATGCTTAAATATAAAATTCTAGGAGACAGGGTCTGTATTTTACATCTAATAGTATTATAAAAAACAAATTCCAGAGCGGGGAATGATACCCGTATCGCAGCGATCAATTATAACCATACATATACAGTACAACATAAATACGCGGGCATAAGATTATAACAGCTGCACTTTTAGTTCAGTTATAACGATATTGCAATCTCAAGGAATATATTTAAGAGATTTAAGTAAAATATTGGTGTGTTGTTAAAATCTATGATAAAAACAAGTTCCAGGGCGTGGAATCGAACCCGCATTGCCGCAAATCGATTACAGTTATTATTCTAATATGATATGCAGGTGTACGAATACAACGGAAACATGCAACTATGTGATTAGTAACAAAACATATATGTCATTTAAGTCTCACCGCCAACAATAACAAATACACATATCAAGCATTGATGCCTAATACCATTGTTAAAGATTTTGGAATGACGCGACCTGGGTATTGGACCAATGTTTCCGAACCGCAAGGCAGACTCTATAACAACCTCACCACCGTGCTTCAGTAAAAAAACACACAAAATTACTGAAAAAGAAAATTAGGAGAGTATCTATATAGGACTGTGAAAGACTAGTTCAAGCTGTAGTTAATAATCTACAGTATCGATATAAAACATATTATCACATAACGTCCCGTGTTAGCAGTGTCGAACACCCATTTAATATTCTATTGTATGACACACGTGTAATACAACATGGAACGATTTTGATTGGTTGAGTTAAACCTGTAACATTACGCAAGTTTATAAACTGAAACTGTTTTATTTATTACAAATTTTACAATTTGTGACAGCTTATAAAAATAATAGCAAGTTATACAAAACATTGTTAAAGGTTTGTTAAAAAGTTGGCGTAAACTGCTATTTTGTAAAGAGGTAAAACACGAACATTTTCATACGCAACGTTATGTGTGAGACGCGACGTTACGACGTCACATAGTTTATGACGTTTTGGCGCTAGAGTGTGTCTGACGTCGTGGCGGTTCTATGTCCATCTGAATTATTTTTTACTAATTTGATTGCAATGTTATGTGATAAAAAGGATCTTAAACTCGTTCCCATTCCATACAAGATTTATGAAACTCGTTATGAATTATTTTTTATTTTAACTCGCCAAAATGTATTAGCACATGTACACGTAACACGCTTACCTTAAACTCGTAAAGAAAAATAAAATCAACAAATACAATATGAAAGTCATTAGTGAAAGCATTTTGAGAATATGAGAAAAAACGACGGAAGGGCGAACGGACGGACGAACAAGGTCAAAACATTTCACGGATTTTGGCGGAGACATAAAATAATACTCCACCACGATATTTTTAGCATTTATTAGTATAAAATAAGTATAATACAATGTAGCAGTTTGTTTGCTGTTACTTATTAATTCATTGTTGACCTAGTATGCTGGTATTCACATATATTTAGTAATGACTCAACACGTGGCATGGCATTATAGAAAATAAATCATGGACATAAAATGCACAGAAATGGGTGTTTCCATTGAGAAATATGTGTGAAATATATACTAGTAATCTTTGGGTCATTAAAACACCGTATGTTATATTTATATGATGAGCTTTAACGCTTAAATACACAAAGGATGTTTCCATTGCCTTCAATTGTTATCTGGCTATGTTTAAAAACCTATAGAAAAAATAAACCTGATATGGATACTAAGAAATGTACTGCTTCATGTCTGCTATTACAAATCAACAAGAAAAGCGGTGGTTAGTGCCTTATAAGAAAGTATGTTCAACAAGTTTACACACACAGACGATTGCTCAGCCCCCACTCATTCATACACTGTGTACTTCACTTTAAAATTCATATCTAAAACTGTCAAAAGCATGATAAGATGCAATCACGATATGAATTACGTGACTACAATTACAGCCAAACAAGACAAACTTAGGAAACAGCACTACAGAAAGTTTTAAGAAAACAAAACTTGGCACTCTTTTATATAAAATTCCTTTCGAATGCACCAAACGAGCACTACCGGTTGAATAGACGTCAATAAACCTTAATGATATGTTGTAAATTCGAAAAACATACACAGCATACAAATATAGAGGATCTTACATGAGTGACTGTGTATTATTAAAGTCAATAACACACAGTTACGAATGTAAGATTCTCACATAACCCACCTACGACGTGATAGTTTCACTTTAATGTTGTCAATTTTCCTTATATATGGCGGCAGTTTGTAAGGCAAATCATGACGTCGTTTTGTTGTTTAAACGGCGTCGCGACGTTACGCGGTTGTAAATGCGTTCGCCTTACAAATAATACGACACCCTAAATTTAACGTTATTAACGTTCATTTCATGAAGTAATATTTCAAATAATGATAAATAATTAAGGCGTCTGAACGTACCGTATGATATACCATGAAACCAATTGTGTGTTATTAAAAGTTTTAACGTATGCAAACACAGTGATTCGGTCCTCATTTGCATCTGTAATACACTAGTGTATTACGAGAAATAAGTCATGGCTTTACTACACTCCCAGACGCCATGTTATGTGATAAAAAACAAATGCTTTCAACCGCGGTCGAATTATTAAAAAAAAAAGTAAAAAAACAAGATCCTGAACAATGAATATTTGTACAACATTCCTATCGGACCGGTAATACGACGCATACAGTGTGAATGAACGGAAACAAAGGGCTTACACGTATATACGGCTTAATGGTTCACGACTTTGTCACAAAGAAAAGATTTGTAACCTTACAATAGTAAGGTGGGTATTAGAATGAATTATTCATTTAAACGAGCTTAAGTTTCACATGGGTCAACATAATATTTACATAGTTTCGATTATTAGTTACAATATCTTTAACATTTCTGTACTTAGTCTATTGGCATAGTCATTATACACTTGCGTTCGCTTTATCGTTTAAAGGCACACTTCGCAATTTTGAAATTATTTATAACGCGTTTACATGTTTAACTTGTCCGATTAATTTGATACACAATGACATGTTTATACCCCTTAAGGGATTGGACATCTGGATATATCTTTATAAGAATAGTGTAAAACAAATTGATTTTACATATTATTACCGGGTGATTAGTTTTATATTGCACCCAATAATACATTTAAACGTATTCATAACTCTCGCATGTCATCTTCAAAGTAATCTGACCAATCAGTGACCATTAAAATAAAACACCTCCGCATTCTGGTATGGGTAAACTCGGTGTTTATCGTTGATGCTCAACTGACTTTAGCACTTTATAAAAGTAATAATTATATAAACTGTTTATTGTTTTGTATACAGCTATGTATCTTCTTTTGGTGATGTCTGATATTGAAGACCAATATGGATACATTGAATTTAAATCATGGTATAATATTTTCATATAGAGATTGAGGTTAAAGTCCAAGTATACCCCTTTATTTTCACCTGCCGAATATCTCAGTATCTCGGATTTGTTTAATTAATGACAGGATGCGAATATTATACATGACAGAAAAAGCTGAAAAAGGAAACTCAGCATTTTATTTAATTATGCAAGCAGGTTTAAAGTAAAAATCATACTGGATAAATAAATCCTGTGTCAAAAAACTGAAACATGTATTCGCCTGGTGGACAGACCAATGTAAAATAGATACTTTAAAAAGGGAAAACCTAAGAATCATGTGCTAACTGCAATGTGTCTTCAAGATTGCCATGTGTCCCTTTAAAACCTAAAAGCTGATCATGTTATTTGATACAATCGAATATTTGTAACTACTTATTACGATAATATCAGAGTATGTTTAACAAACTTAATTTAGTTCGTTCTAGAAGAAAACATTTTTACAGTCATTTAGTATATAGTGGCCCGGACAGTAAAGTCGCTACGTTAAAAACGTTTTCGCCTCTCACCGCTGCGGGTTCGAATCCCACTGGAAGCTCGACTTATGAAGTGACAAAAAGGTGGAGGTATGCAGTACTGGTTATACCCAGCAAAAATGGAGTGGTCTATCCCACACACAAAAAAACGACCTTATATATGGCCTAACATGTGCTAAAAACGACGTAAAACACTATTCAATCAAACAAACAGGGGGTGAGGCGTTCATTTTTATTGTTGTTGTAATTATGTCACAAATGCAACATTATGATGATGGTTCCGCACCCAGGGTCCCTCAGGGGGTCAAAAGGTCAAATACAGTAAAAATTCAATTACACTGTCATTTTTCTATATTCTTGCACATAACTTGGTGGTATGTAATCGTCTATGACAGATTAACAATATATCAAACGATTTTATTATTTCAAACTCGGACCTCTGCCCGGTGGCCCAGGGTTGGGGTTATGTGTTTTTGTGGTGGGGGTGGGGGATTTGCTTTTTTTTTGAAAAATATGTCTCAAATGAAACATATGATGTAGGGATTACACTGTATGTATTTGTTTCCACCTACGTTATCGGTGGGGCCTGAAGGAAGGGGCATGAAGTACACTAATAATTCAATTACAGTGTCATTTTTTCATACTTTTGCACATTAATTGGTATAATAGTCATCTATGAAAGATATAAACATCATGTCAAATGGTTTATTATTTAAAACTCGGACGTCTTCCATGGGTTGGAGTTGGAGGTGGTGGGTAGAGGGTAATAGGGTCATTTTTTTTAATTATGTCTCAAATGAACATTTTGATGAAGGGAACCACAGTGTATATATTTTGGGGCTGGGTGTGTGGGTGTGGGGGGTGTAGGGGATGGGTAGGGGGGAGAGATATCTATTTTTCTTCTCAATAAAATGTAATAACTTTGGGAATATCAGTATAATTTGCTCCAGGGTCACCATGGGACTCTGGGATAGGGGTCACAAGTTTAAATGCATAAATACCCTAAACATTTATTTTGTTTATTTATAGTGTCATACATGTATACAGACAAGCATTCATAATACTGTTTCTGACCTGAGTATCAAAGAACGATCAAAACAAATGAATGGATACAGGTTTAAAGGGAATCGACCTGTGGGTATTTTGTGATGGCGCGCCGTCAGATTCATTCTAGTATTTATTTGTATTTAATTAACATATCTGATATTATTCACTAAAACTTACTATTTTATGCTTATCAGTGAACAGTGGATTTTAGCAATGAAATAAAAGTGGTATTTCATACGTGTGAAATATTGAGTTTTATTTTTTCACTGCCGGAATTACTTTTCTTTTCAAAAACAAGTTTTTTCCCGAAAATTGCTATAGAAGTATATCATTGGATTGAAAATAACTTAAGCATCTCGGCGCTGCTTGTTCAAATCTCACTGAGAGCTCAATTTGAAAGTGAGAAAGTGTCGATTCTTACGGATGACGGGAGATATACAGTACTGGATCTACCCAGGAATAAGTGGGTGGTCTGCCTGCACCATACAGAACCGTCATACATAACCAAACATGTGCTGAAAATGACGTAAAACACAAAACAAATATTATTACAACTTCATTTTCTAAATACAGTTTAAGACACTATTAATTAAGAAACCATTATTAACGTTTCGATTAATGACTCCGCAATTGCCGCTTATCTTACACTTGAATCCATTAGGCACTTCGCTTTCCTCGATTGGAAAAGTGGTTGTTAACTGTATAGTGACGAAAACACTTACGAATAGAAATTGACACGAAAACAACTTGACAAGGTCCCGGGATGTTTTCAAGTAACCTTCAAATACCGGTGATTAATACTTGATATATTATAGATAACGTCAATAGGGATTGATTTACAATCGATTTATTGGTGCAAAAGGAAGTTTAAAGGCTTAAACAGAAGCATTATCACAAGTAGTCAGCAGTCGGTGTCGCGTGAAGATAACACTTAGGTTATGAGTAGTCAATATGTGGTTTCGATTTTGATAGCTACAGTTTGCAGTATTCAAATATAATTGACACGTTGCAAATGTTATTATATGTAATTTTCATCTAGATGGTTTTTAATTATTATTTTCTTTAGCATACTTCTAAATGTAAGAGAAGTGCATGCAGCTAAACACTTTATTCACTTTTCAAATATATGTACGACTATAAGTAGTTATAATCATATGTAGTTTATAACACCTCGTATAGCAACAAGTATAAATAAAAAGACGTGTATAGAATAGAAGTCCGTACAAATTCAATTACCTCACCAAATCACAACACCATCCACCCACAAACACCGGGCAGGCATTAAAGTTTGAAACGATACAATTGTTTGGGATGTACGTATATTTGACACACGCGTATGCAAAGACTTTAATAGACTTTAATAGTTTATTATAGTGTCACATATAAAAGTTACAAACATATTCAAATATTACACAAACAAACTTTTATACCCGGCCGTAATAACGGCCTATGAGACACTTAAAACACATATATTTCAAATCAATAATCTCATTATATCTACACTATAAATGTATATACATTATAAAAATTCCATCATCAAATGTGCAACTGGACGGTCTTGTTCAGTCAGAGTTAATATATAATACAACAACTGATTATATATACTATCTCTAGATAAATGAGTATTTACATTTAATATATATACTAGTGTAATACTAACATTTAATATTTATTATAGTATGTAAAACAATTACTTAAAATGTGTAAAAGACTTATACGGTACTAACTTAAAATATCTGGTAAAAAAAAAAAAAAAAAAAAATAATCTGGATAGATCTGTAAATACTAAATGGGGGATTTCTTGGAAACAACAAACACAAAAAAAGAGAGAAAAGTAGCAGACTCGGTTTTACTGAGTCTGTTCATGAGAGGTAATACAAGTGCAACATCTCTCCTCTCACGCCCCATAGCACTGACATTCTACTTTAACGTTATGTGAAACCATATAGAAACGTGAGAGATTAATTGAAGTGTTAGTGTATTTGACCTTTGAATACATTTCAAGACACGCGTGCTCTTAAACGCCAGTATCTTGGGGGAAAACCATCCACCAAATATGATTTTGTTGTAATTTACCCGGTGGTTTAACAGTATACATGGTAACGTCGGATGTATTCATGGATGCCTTACCAAGTTTTAAATACACATGGGGACAGTTAAATAATATACGTGAGTTACAAATTACGAATAAGACTTCAGAACAATACTTACTTCACAGTTTTTGGTGGGTGAAAGAATCCATATGCATAGACCGGTTCTCTGCCGCTTTCACAATCAAACCAATCCTCAACAGCGTACAGCTTGGAATATATTTAACAAATAAATAGAGATTATTTAACTGCTGGGATCGATTATAGGGAAATCCTTCACGAGATGGTAGACATGTGGTTCTTTTCACGAACGAGCGTATGTGAGTGAGTGAAAAAGCAAAACACGTCTACTATCGAGTGAAGGATTTCCCTGTAATCGAATACAGCAGGTAAATAATCTGTTTATTAATATTTTAAATCAGTGTGTGCATGGTTTTAACCGAAATTCTACGCTTTATTGAACGTTATCGGCGGATGACGTCGACGTCACCACCACTTTATTGACGTCATAACTCAGCGTCACAGTTATTTTTGTGTTCGGAGTTAGTTATAATATTTAGCGATTATGAATATTCTTTCACTGAGAAATCCCAATCTTTCCTCCATAGAAATGTAATAACGTCAGATAACTAAAGGCAACTATTTTGTTCCAAGTTCCATCACTGAGTCAATGAATCAACCATGTCCTGTCAATAGTTTTCAACTAATGTTTAAAGAAAGGCTAGTCAATAATCACCATCTTGCTTTGAAACGTAAAGTCGCACACGTAATGCAAAAGTGAATACAACTTTTAGCTCCAGGGTTTAAATAAAAGTTTCTAGGGTCGAAATAAAGTTAATGTGTACATTGTTGTTGGCACCCATTATATTTGATACAATAATTTTAAAACGTAATCATTTCCATATGCACCAGTCCAAATTTGATAATAATCACTATGATAATAATTGAATAATTACTTAAACCATGCAATCGGAATCTAAACACAAATCTATCAATCGAATGACGCCAGTTGTATGTCGTTTCATAACGTGTTTAATATGTTAATATTAAACCCAATGTTCAGCAATAAAATACGACATTTCCGATTCCATTCAATTTCCCGATTTTTTTGAATATCTATTTTAGTGAACGTACACCTAGACGAAACTTATAAGAATCCCTATTTTGCTATTACAATATTTAGTTTTCATAATAATTTGCTCAAACTGTGAAAAATTCCTTTAAAGCGATGACTGAATAAAATCCGATTATGAAATTGATATTTTATTTTCAATTTTATTTGATGAATCTGTTAAAATGTATTGATTTTGTTTTTTGTTTAAGAAATAAAACATCGTTTAATGTATCACGGTTTACAATTGAGCGACAAACCGTGATATATTATAGATAATTCAACGTAAACGATGTTCTATTTCTATTCTAATACCCCTAAAATGTGAAAATAACGAACACATCTGAAATCTTTCGCATTGCTTTGCTTGCTCTCCTAACGTTGCATACGTTACAATGCGGAATGCGCAATGCGCAATGCTTATTCTCCTAACGTTGCAAACATTACAGTGATATATCGTTCAACATAACGAGATATTTTAAACTAGGCTATATAGTGCGGATGTATTAGAATTGTTTGTATGGTGTTTTACGTCATTTTCAACACATGTATGGTTATATATGACGGTCGACTTTTTCTGTGGTGGGGCATATGGGTTGAGTTGAGTTTTCATATGATTTTTTTGTCAGAATTATACATCACATTTTACAAATATGAACTAAACTGTAACTGGGATACTTATACGTATCGTCTGCTGTATGTAACACATTGTGCCAGTATACATCCACATTACTAAACTGTAACTGGGATACCTATACGTATCGTCTGCTGTATGTAACACATGGTGCCATATACATCCACATTACTAAACTGTAACTGGGATACCTATACGTATCGTCTGCTGTATGTAACACATGGTGCCAGTATACATCCACATTACTAAACTGTAACTGGGATACCTATACGTATCGTCTGCTGTATGTAACACATGGTGCCATATACATCCACATTACTAAACTGTAACTGGGATACCTATACGTATCGTCTGCTGTATGTAACACATGGTGCCAGTATACATCCACATTACTAAACTGTAACTGGGATACCTATACGTATCGTCTGCTGTATGTAACACATGGTGCCATATACATCCACATTACTAAACTGTAACTGGGATACCTATACGTATCGTCTGCTGTATGTAACACATGGTGCCATATACATCCACATTACTAAACTGTAACTGGGATACCTATACGTATCGTCTGCTGTATGTAACACATGGTGCCAGTATACATCCACATTACTAAACTGTAACTGGGATACTTATACGTGTCGTCTGCTGTATGTAACACATGGTGCCATATACATCAACATTACTAAACTGTAACTGGGATACCTATACGTATCGTCTGCTGTATGTAACACATGGTGCCAGTATACATCCACATTACTAAACTGTAACTGGGATACTTATACGTGTCGTCTGCTGTATGTAACACATGGTGCCATATACATCCACATTACTAAACTGTAACTGGGATACTTATACGTGTCGTCTGCTGTATGTAACACATGGTGCCATATACATCAACATTACTAAACTGTAACTGGGATACCTATACGTATCGTCTGCTGTATGTAACACATGGTGCCAGTATACATCCACATTACTAAACTGTAACTGGGATACTTATACGTGTCGTCTGCTGTATGTAACACATGGTGCCATATACATCCACATTACTAAACTGTAACTGGGATACTTATACGTGTCGTCTGCAGTATGTAACACATGGTGCCATATACATCAACATTACTAAACTGTAACTGGGATACCTATACGTATCGTCTGCTGTATGTAACACATGGTGCCATATACATCCACATTACTAAACTGTAACTGGGATACTTATACGTATCGTCTGCTGTATGTAACACATGGTGCCATATACATCCACATTCGCTTTTGTTTCGTCTGATACAGATAATCGCTAAATTGAGTTCGCTTAGGCTACTCACAAATAAACGTAATTAAACTTCATTTGTTTTTTAATTTATAACAAATACTCCATTATAGTTCCATTATATCATACCATTGTATCAACGCTGACAGTCCAAGACTATGTTATATATTATATTTGTACGAGTCGTAATGAATATTTTGTTTGGAGTATGTACATTAAAAAAAAGAAATGCAAATAACGATTACTATTTGTAGACTATTTATTCAGTGTTTTCTCTATTTACAATACAATACATGGTAGACCATACACCCGAGTAGGTAATTAACAAATCTGTGTGTGGGGTAAGCTCTATTTTCTTTCTTCCACTTCGTTACACCGAAGCCATTTAGATCTTCAGTGTGGACAGAGATTACGTGTACATAATTATACCAAAATCCGTAGTGAATGCGAGCACACACTAACAAATGCATTTGAATAAGCAGTATAACTATTGTTTTTTTTTCTGAACAAATAGCACCTACACTAGGTATACCAAATAGCACCAAAACTAGGTATACCAAATAGCACCTAAACTAGGTATACCAAATAGCACCTAGACTAGGTATACCAAATAGCACCTAAACTAGGTATACCAAATAGCACTTAAACTAGGTATACGAAATAGCTCCTAAACTAGGTATACCAAATAGCACCTAAACTAGGTATACCAAATAGCACCTAAACTAGGTATACCAAATAGCACCTAAACTAGGTATACCAAATAGCACCTAAACTAGGTATACCAAATAGCACCTAAACTAGGTATACCAAATAGCACATAAACTAGGTATACCAAATAGCACCCATACTAGGTATACCAAATAGCACCTAAACTAGGTATAACAAATAGCACCTAAACTAGGTATACCAAATAGCACATAAACTAGGTATACCAAATAACACCTAAACTAGGTATACCAAATAGCACCTAAACTAGGTATACCAAAAGCACCTAAACTAGGTATACCAAATAACACCCAAACTAGGTATACCAAATAGCACCCATACTAGGTATACCAAATAGCACCTAGACTAGGTATACCAAATAGCACATAAACTAGGTATACCAAATAGCACCTAAACTAGGTATACCAAATAGCACCTAAACTAGGTATACCAAATAGCACCTAAACTAGGTATACCAAATAGCACCTAAACTAGGTATACCAAATAGCACATAAACTAGGTATACCAAATAGCACCTAGACTAGGTATACCAAATAGCACCTAGACTAGGTATACCAAATAGCACATAAACAAGGTATACCAAATAGCACCTAGACTAGGTATACCAAATAGCACCTAGACTAGGTATACCAAATAGCACATAAACTAGGTATACCAAATAGCACCTAGACTAGGTATACCAAATAGCACATAAACTAGGTATACCAAATAGCACCTAGACTAGGCATACCAAATAGCACCCAAACTAGGTATACCAAATAGCACCCATACTAGGTATACCAAATAGCACCTAAACTAGGTATACCAAATAGCACCTAAACTAGGTATACCAAATAGCACCCATACTAGGTATACCAAATAGCACCTAAACTAGGTATACCAAATAGCACCCATACTAGGTATACCAAATAGCACCTAAACTAGGTATACCAAATAGCACCTAAACTAGGTATACCAAATAGCACCTAAACTAGGTATACCAAATAGCACCCATACTAGGTATACCAAATAGCACATAAACTAGGTATACCAAATAGCACCTAGACTAGGTATACCAAATAGCACATAAACTAGGTATACCAAATAGCACCTAGACTAGGTATACCAAATAGCACATAAACTAGGTATACCAAATAGCACATAAACTAGGTATACCAAATAGCACCTAAACTAGGTATACCAAATAGCACCTAAACTAGGTATACCAAATAGCACATAAACTAGGTATACCAAATAGCACCTAAACTAGGTATAACAAACAGCACCCAAACTAGGTATACCAAATAGCACCTAAACTAGGTATACCAAATAGCACATAAACTAGGTATACCAAATAGCACCTAAACTAGGTATACCAAATAGCACCTAAACTAGGTATACCAAATAGCACCTAAACTAGGTATACCAAATAGCACCTAAACTAGGTATACCAAATAGCACCTAAACTAGGTATACCAAATAGCACCTAGACTAGGTATACCAAATAGCACCTAAACTAGGTATACCAAATAGCACCTAAACTAGGTATACCAAATAGCACCTAAACTAGGTATACCAAATAGCACCTAAACTAGGTATACCAAATAGCACCTAAACTAGGTATACCAAATAGCACCTAAACTAGGTATAACGATTAGCACCTAAACTAGGTATACCAAATAGCACCTAAACTAGGTATACCAAATAGCACCTAAACTAGGTATACCAAATAGCACCTAAACTAGGTATACCAAATAGCACCTAAACTAGGTATAACAAATAGCACCTAAACTAGGTATACCAAATAGCACATAAACTAGGTATACCAAATAGCACCTAGACTAGGTATACCAAATAGCACCTAGACTAGGTATACCAAATAGCACATAAACAAGGTATACCAAATAGCACCTAGACTAGGTATACCAAATAGCACCTAGACTAGGTATACCAAATAGCACATAAACTAGGTATACCAAATAGCACCTAGACTAGGTATACCAAATAGCACATAAACTAGGTATACCAAATAGCACCTAGACTAGGCATACCAAATAGCACCCAAACTAGGTATACCAAATAGCACCCATACTAGGTATACCAAATAGCACCTAAACTAGGTATACCAAATAGCACCTAAACTAGGTATACCAAATAGCACCCATACTAGGTATACCAAATAGCACCTAAACTAGGTATACCAAATAGCACCCATACTAGGTATACCAAATAGCACCTAAACTAGGTATACCAAATAGCACCTAAACTAGGTATACCAAATAGCACCTAAACTAGGTATACCAAATAGCACCCATACTAGGTATACCAAATAGCACATAAACTAGGTATACCAAATAGCACCTAGACTAGGTATACCAAATAGCACATAAACTAGGTATACCAAATAGCACCTAGACTAGGTATACCAAATAGCACATAAACTAGGTATACCAAATAGCACATAAACTAGGTATACCAAATAGCACCTAAACTAGGTATACCAAATAGCACCTAAACTAGGTATACCAAATAGCACATAAACTAGGTATACCAAATAGCACCTAAACTAGGTATAACAAACAGCACCCAAACTAGGTATACCAAATAGCACCTAAACTAGGTATACCAAATAGCACATAAACTAGGTATACCAAATAGCACCTAAACTAGGTATACCAAATAGCACCTAAACTAGGTATACCAAATAGCACCTAAACTAGGTATACCAAATAGCACCTAAACTAGGTATACCAAATAGCACCTAAACTAGGTATACCAAATAGCACCTAGACTAGGTATACCAAATAGCACCTAAACTAGGTATACCAAATAGCACCTAAACTAGGTATACCAAATAGCACCTAAACTAGGTATACCAAATAGCACCTAAACTAGGTATACCAAATAGCACCTAAACTAGGTATACCAAATAGCACCTAAACTAGGTATAACGATTAGCACCTAAACTAGGTATACCAAATAGCACCTAAACTAGGTATACCAAATAGCACCTAAACTAGGTATACCAAATAGCACCTAAACTAGGTATACCAAATAGCACCTAAACTAGGTATAACAAATAGCACCTAAACTAGGTATACCAAATAGCACATAAACTAGGTATACCAAATAGCACCTAAACTAGGTATACCAAATAGCACCTAAACTAGGTATACCAAATAGCACCTAAACTAGGTATAACAAATAGCACCCATACTAGGTATACCAAATAGCACATAAACTAGGTATACCAAATAGCACCTAAACTAGGTATACCAAATAGCACATAAACTAGGTATACCAAATAGCACCTAAACTAGGTATACCAAATAGCACCTAAACTAGGTATACCAAATAGCACCTAAACTAGGTATAACAAATAGCACCCATACTAGGTATACCAAATAGCACCTAAACTAGGTATACCAAATAGCACCTAAACTAGGTATACCAAATAGCACCTAAACTAGGTATACCAAATAGCACCCATACTAGGTATACCAAATAGCACCTAAACTAGGTATACCAAATAGCACCTAGACTAGGTATACCAAATAGCACCTAAACTAGGTATACCAAATAGCACCTAAACTAGGTATACCAAATAGCACCTAGACTAGGTATACCAAATAGCACCTAGACTAGGTATACCAAATAGCACCTAAACTAGGTATACCAAATAGCACCTAGACTAGGTATACCAAATAGCACCCATACTAGGTATACCAAATAGCACCTAAACTAGGTATACCAAATAGCACCTAGACTAGGTATACCAAATAGCACCTAGACTAGGTATACCAAATAGCACCTAAACTAGGTATACCAAATAGCACCCATACTAGGTATAACAAACAGCACCAAAACTAGGTATACCAAATAGCACCTAGACTAGGTATACCAAATAGCACCAAAACTAGGTATACCAAATAGCACCTCAACTAGGTATACCAAATAGCACCTAGACTAGGTATACCAAATAGCACCTAAACTAGGTATACCAAATAGCACCTAAACTAGGTATACCAAATAGCACCTAAACTAGGTATACCAAATAGCACATAAACAAGGTATACCAAATAGCACCTAAACTAGGTATACCAAATAGCACATAAACTAGGTATACCAAATAGCACCCATACTAGGTATACCAAATAGCACCCATACTAGATATACCAAATAGCACCTAAACTTGGTATACCAAATAGCACATAAACTATGTATACCAAATAGCACCTCAACTAGGTGTACCAAATAGCACCTCAACTAGGTATACCAAATAGCACCTAGACTAGGTATACCAAACAGCACCAAAACTAGGTATACCAAATAGCACCTAAACTAGGTATACCAAACAGCACCAAAACTAGGTATACCAAATAGCACCTCAACTAGGTATACCAAATAGCACCTAGACTAGGTATACCAAATAGCACCTAAACTAGCTATAACGATTAGCACCTAAACTAGGTATACCAAATAGCACCCATACTAGGTATAACAAACAGCACCAAAACTAGGTATACCAAATAGCACATAAACTAGGTATACCAAATAGCACATAAACTAGGTATACCAAATAGCACCAAAACTAGGTATACCAAATAGCACCTAAACTAGGTATACCAAATAGCACCTAAACTAGGTATACCAAATAGCACCTAAACTAGGTATAACAAATAGCACCTAAACTAGGTATACCAAATAGCACATAAACTAGGTATACCAAATAGCACCTAAACTAGGTATACCAAATAGCACCTAAACTAGGTATACCAAATAGCACCTAAACTAGGTATAACAAATAGCACCCATACTAGGTATACCAAATAGCACATAAACTAGGTATACCAAATAGCACCTAAACTAGGTATACCAAATAGCACATAAACTAGGTATACCAAATAGCACCTAAACTAGGTATACCAAATAGCACCTAAACTAGGTATACCAAATAGCACCTAAACTAGGTATAACAAATAGCACCCATACTAGGTATACCAAATAGCACCTAAACTAGGTATACCAAATAGCACCTAAACTAGGTATACCAAATAGCACCTAAACTAGGTATACCAAATAGCACCCATACTAGGTATACCAAATAGCACCTAAACTAGGTATACCAAATAGCACCTAAACTAGGTATACCAAATAGCACCCATACTAGGTATACCAAATAGCACCTAAACTAGGTATACCAAATAGCACCTAGACTAGGTATACCAAATAGCACCTAAACTAGGTATACCAAATAGCACCTAAACTAGCTATAACGATTAGCACCTAAACTAGGTATACCAAATAGCACCCATACTAGGTATAACAAACAGCACCAAAACTAGGTATACCAAATAGCACCTAGACTAGGTATACCAAATAGCACCAAAACTAGGTATACCAAATAGCACCTCAACTAGGTATACCAAATAGCACCTAGACTAGGTATACCAAATAGCACCTAAACTAGGTATACCAAATAGCACATAAACTAGGTATACCAAATAGCACCTAGACTAGGTATACCAAATAGCACCTAAACTAGGTATACCAAATAGCACCTAAACTAGGTATACCAAATAGCACCTAAACTAGGTATACCAAATAGCACCTAAACTAGGTATACCAAATAGCACCTAAACTAGGTATACCAAATAGCACCTAAACTAGGTATAACGATTAGCACCTAAACTAGGTATACCAAATAGCACCTAAACTAGGTATACCAAATAGCACCTAAACTAGGTATACCAAATAGCACCTAAACTAGGTATACCAAATAGCACCTAAACTAGGTATAACAAATAGCACCTAAACTAGGTATACCAAATAGCACATAAACTAGGTATACCAAATAGCACCTAAACTAGGTATACCAAATAGCACCTAAACTAGGTATACCAAATAGCACCTAAACTAGGTATAACAAATAGCACCCATACTAGGTATACCAAATAGCACATAAACTAGGTATACCAAATAGCACCTAAACTAGGTATACCAAATAGCACATAAACTAGGTATACCAAATAGCACCTAAACTAGGTATACCAAATAGCACCTAAACTAGGTATACCAAATAGCACCTAAACTAGGTATAACAAATAGCACCCATACTAGGTATACCAAATAGCACCTAAACTAGGTATACCAAATAGCACCTAAACTAGGTATACCAAATAGCACCTAAACTAGGTATACCAAATAGCACCCATACTAGGTATACCAAATAGCACCTAAACTAGGTATACCAAATAGCACCTAGACTAGGTATACCAAATAGCACCTAAACTAGGTATACCAAATAGCACCTAAACTAGGTATACCAAATAGCACCTAGACTAGGTATACCAAATAGCACCTAGACTAGGTATACCAAATAGCACCTAAACTAGGTATACCAAATAGCACCTAGACTAGGTATACCAAATAGCACCCATACTAGGTATACCAAATAGCACCTAAACTAGGTATACCAAATAGCACCTAGACTAGGTATACCAAATAGCACCTAGACTAGGTATACCAAATAGCACCTAAACTAGGTATACCAAATAGCACCCATACTAGGTATAACAAACAGCACCAAAACTAGGTATACCAAATAGCACCTAGACTAGGTATACCAAATAGCACCTCAACTAGGTATACCAAATAGCACCTAGACTAGGTATACCAAATAGCACCTAAACTAGGTATACCAAATAGCACATAAACTAGGTATACCAAATAGCACCCATACTAGGTATACCAAATAGCACCCATACTAGATATACCAAATAGCACCTAAACTTGGTATACCAAATAGCACATAAACTATGTATACCAAATAGCACCTCAACTAGGTGTACCAAATAGCACCTCAACTAGGTATACCAAATAGCACCTAGACTAGGTATACCAAACAGCACCAAAACTAGGTATACCAAATAGCACCTAAACTAGGTATACCAAACAGCACCAAAACTAGGTATACCAAATAGCACCTCAACTAGGTATACCAAATAGCACCTAGACTAGGTATACCAAATAGCACCTAAACTAGCTATAACGATTAGCACCTAAACTAGGTATACCAAATAGCACCCATACTAGGTATAACAAACAGCACCAAAACTAGGTATACCAAATAGCACATAAACTAGGTATACCAAATAGCACATAAACTAGGTATACCAAATAGCACCAAAACTAGGTATACCAAATAGCACCTAAACTAGGTATACCAAATAGCACCTAAACTAGGTATACCAAATAGCACCTAAACTAGGTATAACAAATAGCACCTAAACTAGGTATACCAAATAGCACATAAACTAGGTATACCAAATAGCACCTAAACTAGGTATACCAAATAGCACCTAAACTAGGTATACCAAATAGCACCTAAACTAGGTATAACAAATAGCACCCATACTAGGTATACCAAATAGCACATAAACTAGGTATACCAAATAGCACCTAAACTAGGTATACCAAATAGCACATAAACTAGGTATACCAAATAGCACCCTAAACTAGGTATACCAAATAGCACCTAAACTAGGTATACCAAATAGCACCTAAACTAGGTATAACAAATAGCACCCATACTAGGTATACCAAATAGCACCTAAACTAGGTATACCAAATAGCACCTAAACTAGGTATACCAAATAGCACCTAAACTAGGTATACCAAATAGCACCCATACTAGGTATACCAAATAGCACCTAAACTAGGTATACCAAATAGCACCTAGACTAGGTATACCAAATAGCACCTAAACTAGGTATACCAAATAGCACCTAAACTAGCTATAACGATTAGCACCTAAACTAGGTATACCAAATAGCACCCATACTAGGTATAACAAACAGCACCAAAACTAGGTATACCAAATAGCACCTAGACTAGGTATACCAAATAGCACCAAAACTAGGTATACCAAATAGCACCTCAACTAGGTATACCAAATAGCACCTAGACTAGGTATACCAAATAGCACCTAAACTAGGTATACCAAATAGCACATAAACTAGGTATACCAAATAGCACCCATACTAGGTATACCAAATAGCACCCATACTAGATATACCAAATAGCACCTAAACTTGGTATACCAAATAGCACATAAACTATGTATACCAAATAGCACCTCAACTAGGTGTACCAAATAGCACCTCAACTAGGTATACCAAATAGCACCTAGACTAGGTATACCAAACAGCACCAAAACTAGGTATACCAAATAGCACCTAAACTAGGTATACCAAACAGCACCAAAACTAGGTATACCAAATAGCACCTCAACTAGGTATACCAAATAGCACCTAGACTAGGTATACCAAATAGCACCTAAACTAGCTATAACGATTAGCACCTAAACTAGGTATACCAAATAGCACCCATACTAGGTATAACAAACAGCACCAAAACTAGGTATACCAAATAGCACATAAACTAGGTATACCAAATAGCACATAAACTAGGTATACCAAATAGCACCAAAACTAGGTATACCAAATAGCACCTAAACTAGGTATACCAAATAGCACATAAACTAGGTATACCAAACAGCAACAAAACTAGGTATACCAAATAGCACCTAAACTAGGGTATACCAAACAGCACCAAAACTAGGTATAACCAAATAGCACCTAAACTAGGTATAACGATTAGCACCTAAACTAGGTATACCAAATAGCACATAAACTAGGTATACCAAATAGCACAACTAGGTATAACCAAATAGCACCTAAATAGGTATACCAAATAGCACCTAAACTAGGTATACCAAATAGCACTCCACCCCCCATACTAGGTATAACAAACAGGCAACAAAACTAGGTATACCAAATAGCACCAAAACTAGGTATACCAAAATAGCACCTAAACTAGGTATACCAAATAGCACCTAAACTAGGTATAACAAATAGCACCAAAAAATATGGTATACCAAATAGCACCAAAACTAGGTGTACAAAGAGCACCTCAACTAGGTATACCAAATAGCACCTTAGACTAGGTATACCAAATAGCACCTAAACTAGCTATAACGATTAGCACCTAAACTAGGTATACCAAATAGCACCCATACTAGGTATAACAAACAGCACCAAAACTAGGTATACCAACACACCAAAAGCTAGGTATACCAAATAGCAACCTAAACTAGGTATACCAGATAGCACTAAACTAGGTATACCAAATAGCACCCATACTAGGTTATACCAATTAGCACCTAAACTAGGTATACCAAATAGCACCTTAACTAGGTATACCAAAATATGACATAAACTAGGTATACCCAAATAGCACATAAAATAGGAATACCAAATAGCACCTAAGACTAGGTATACCAAATAGCAACCTAATCTACGTATACCAAATAGCACCTAAACTAGGTATATCCTAATTAGCACATAACCTAGGTATACCAAATAGCACATAAACTAGGAATACAAATAGCACCTAGTAGGTATACCAAATAGCACACTAAACTAGGTATACCAAACAAGCACCTAAACTAGGTATACCAAATAGCACCCAAACTAGGTATACCAAATAGCCCCTAAACTAGGTATACCAAATAGCACTAAACTAGGGTATACCAATTAGCACCTAAACTAGGTATACCAATAGCACCCCATACTAGGGTATACCAAAGCACATAAACAAGTAATACCAATAGCACCTAAACTAGGTATACCAAATAGCACCTAAACTAGGTATACCCAATAGCACCCATACTAGGTATACCAATAGCACCTAAACTAGGTATACCAAATAGCACCTAAAACTAGGTATACCAAATAAGCACATAAACTAGGTTTAACAAACAGACACCAAAACTAGGTATCACCAAATAGCACCTAAACTAGGTATACCAAACAGCAACCAAAACTAGGTATACCAAATAGCACACTAAACTAGGTATAACGATTAGCACCTAAACTAGGTATACCACATAGCACATAAAATGAGGTATACCAAATAGCACCAAAACTAGGTATACAAAATAGCACCTAAACTAGGAATACCAAATAGCACCTAAACTAGGTATAACGATTATCACATAAACTAGGTATAACCATATAGCACCTAAACTAGGTATACCAACCAGCACCAAATACTAGGTACATACACCAAATAGCACCTAAACTAGGTATACCAAATAGCACCTAAACTAGGTATAACGATTAGCACATAAGGTAAAGAAACTAGGTATAAAAAATGAGCACATAAACTAGGTATACCCAATAGCACATAAACTAGTATACCAAATAGCACTTAAACTAGTATATCCAAATAGCACCTACATTACAATTACACCTACTAGGTATACCAAAGAGCACATAAACTAGGTATAACAAATAGCACATAAACTAGGTATATACCAAATAGCACCACATACTAGGTATAACAAAATAGCACATAAACTAGGGTATACCAATATAGCACCTAAACTATGTATACCCTATTAGCACAGGTATACCAAATAGCACCTAAACTAGGTATACCAAATAGCACCTAAACTTGGTATACCAAATAGCACCTAAACTAGGTATACCAAATAGCACATAAACTAGGTGTACCAAATAGCACCTAAACTAGGTATAATAAATAGCACATAAACTAGGTATACCAAATAGCACCCATACTAGGTATACCAAATAGCACCTAAACTAGGTATACCAAATAGCACATAAACTAGGTATACCAAATAGCACCTAGACTAGGTATACCAAATAGCACATAAACTAGGTATACCAAATAGCACCCATTCTAGGTATACCAAATAGCACCTAAACTAGGTGTACCAAATAGCACATAAACTAGGTGTACCAAATAGCACCTAAACTAGGTATACCAAATAGCACCTAAACTAGGTATACCAAATAGCACCTAAACAAGGTATACCAAATAGCAAATAAACTAGGTATACCAAATAGCACCCATACTAGGTATACGAAATAGCACCTAAACTAGGTATACCAAATAGCACATAAACTAGGTATACCAAATAGCACCTAAACTAGGTATACCAAATAGCACATAAACTAGGTATACCAAATAGCACATAAACTAGGTATACCAAATAGCACATAAACTAGGTATACCAAACAGCACCCAAACTAGGTATACCAAATAGCACCTAAACTAGGTATACCAAATAGCACCTAGACTAGGTATACCAGATAGCACATAAACTAGGTATACCAAATAGCACCTAAACTAGGTATACCAAATAGCACCTAAACTAGGTATACCAAATAGCACATAAACTAGGTATACCAAATAGCACCTAAACTAGGTATACCAAATAGCACCTAAACTAGGTATACCAAATAGCACATAAACTAGATATACCAAACAGCACCTAAACTAGGTATACCAAATAGCACCCATACTAGGTATACCAAATAGCACATAAACTAGGTATACCAAATAGCACCTAAACTAGGTATAACAAACAGCACCCAAACTAGGTATACCAAATAGCACCAAAACTAGGTATAACAAATAGCACCTAAACTAGGTATACCAAATAGCACCTAAACTAGGTATACCAAATAGCACCTAAACTAGGTATACCAAATAGCACCCATACTAGGTATAACAAACAGCACCCAAACTAGGTATACCAAATAACACCAAAACTAGGTATAACAAATAGCACCTAAACTAGGTATACCAAATAGCACCTACACTAGGTATACCAAATAGCACCCAAACTAGGTATACCAAATAGCACCTACACTAGGTATACCAAATAGCACATAAACTAGGTATACCAAATAGCACCCAAACTAGGTATACCAAATAGCACCTACACTAGGTATACCAAATAGCACCTAAACTAGGTATACCAAATAGCACCTAAACTAGGTATACCAAATAGCACCTAAACTAGGTATACCAAACAGCACCTAGACTAGGTATACCAAATAGCACATAAACTAGGTATACCAAATAGCACCTAAACTAGGTATACCAAATAGCACCTAAACTAGGTATACCAAATAGCACCTAAACTAGGTATACCAAATAGCACATAAACAAGGTATACCAAATAGCACCTAAACTAGGTATACCAAATAGCACATAAACAAGGTATACCAAATAGCACCTAAACTAGGTATACCAAATAGCACATAAACAAGGTATACCAAATAGCACATAAACAAGGTATACCAAATAGCACCTAAACTAGGTATACCAAATAGCACATAAACTAGGTATACCAAATAGCACCAAAACTAGGTATACCAAATAGCACCAAAACTAGGTATACCAAATAGCACATAAACTAGGTATACCAAATAGCACCTAAACTAGGTATACCAAATAGCACATAAACTAGGTATACCAAACAGCACATAAACTAGGTATACCAAACAGCACCCATACTAGGTATAACAAACAGCACCCAAACTAGGTATACCAAATAGCACCTAAACTAGGTATACCAAATAGCACCTAGACTAGGTATACCAAATAGCACCTAAACTAGGTATACCAAATAGCACCTAGACTAGGTATACCAAATAGCACCTAAACTAGGTATACCAAATAGCACCTAGACTAGGTATACCAAATAGCACCTAAACTAGGTATACCAAATAGCACCTAGACTAGGTATACCAAATAGCACATAAACTAGGTATACCAAATAGCACCAAAACTAGGTATACCAAATAGCACATAAACTAGGTATACCAAATAGCACCTAAACTAGGTATACCAAATAGCACATAAACTAGGTATACCAAATAGCACATAAACTAGGTATACCAAACAGCACCTAAACTAGGTATACCAAATAGCACCCATACTAGGTATAACAAACAGCACCCAAACTAGGTATACCAAATAGCACCTAAACTAGGTATACCAAATAGCACCTAAACTAGGTATACCAAATAGCACATAAACTAGGTGTACCAAATAGCACCTAAACTAGGTATACCAAATAGCACCTAAACTAGGTATACCAAATAGCACCTAGACTAGGTATACCAAATAGCACATAAACTAGGTATACCAAATAGCACCAAAACTAGGTATACCAAATAGCACCTAAACTAGGTATACCAAATAGCACATAAACTAGGTATACCAAATAGCACCTAGACTAGGTATACCAAATAGCACCTAAACTAGGTATACCAAATAGCACCTAAACTAGGTATACCAAATAGCACCAAAACTAGGTATACCAAATAGCACCCATACTAGGTATAACAAACAGCACCCAAACTAGGTATACCAAATAGCACCAAAACTAGGTATAACAAATAGCACCTAAACTAGGTATACCCAATAGCACCCATACTAGGTATAACAAACAGCACCCAAACTAGGTATACCAAATAGCACCTAGACTAGGTATACCAAATAGCACCTAAACTAGGTATACCAAATAGCACCTAAACTAGGTATACCAAATAGCACCTAAACTAGGTATACCAAACAGCACCTAAACTAGGTATACCAAATAGCACCCATACTAGGTATAACAAACAGCACCCAAACTAGGTATACCAAATAGCACATAAACTAGGTATACCAAATAGCACCTAAACTAGGTATACCAAATAGCACCAAAACTAGGTATACCAAATAGCACCTAAACTAGGTATACCAAATAGCACCTAAACTAGGTATACCAAATAGCACCTAAACTAGGTATACCAAATAGCACCTAAACTAGGTATACCAAATAGCACATAAACAAGGTATACCAAATAGCACCTAAACTAGGTATACCAAATAGCACATAAACAAGGTATACCAAACAGCACCCAAACTAGGTATAACAAATAGCACATAAACAAGGTATACCAAATAGCACCTAAACTACCAAATAGCACCCATACTAGGTATAACAAACAGCACCCAAACTAGGTATACCAAATAGCACCTAGACTAGGTATATAAATAGCACCTAAACTTGGTATACCAAATAGCACCAAAACTAGGTATACCAAACAGCACCAAAACTAGGTATAACAAATAGCACCAAAACTAGGTATACCAAACAGCACCAAAACTAGGTATAACAAATAGCACCCATACTAGGTATACCAAACAGCACCTAAACTAGGTATACCAAATAGCACCTCAACTAGGTATACCAAATAGCACCTAAACTAGGTATACCAAATAGCACCTAAACTAGGTATACCAAATAGCACATAAACAAGGTATACCAAATAGCACCTAAACTAGGTATACCAAATAGCACCTAGACTAGGTATACCAAATAGCACCTAAACTAGGTATACCAAATAGCACCTAAACTAGGTATACCAAATAGCAGCTAAACTAGGTATACCAAATAGCACATAAACTAGGTATACCAAACAGCACCTAAACTAGGTATACCAAATAGCACCCATACTAGGTATAACAAACAGCACCCAAACTAGGTATACCAAATAGCACCAAAACTAGGTATAACAAATAGCACCTAAACTAGGTATACCCAATAGCACCCATACTAGGTATAACAAACAGCACCCAAACTAGGTATACCAAATAGCACCTAGACTAGGTATACCAAATAGCACCTAAACTAGGTATACCAAATAGCACCTAAACTAGGTATACCAAATAGCACCTAAACTAGGTATACCAAACAGCACCTAAACTAGGTATACCAAATAGCACCCATACTAGGTATAACAAACAGCACCCAAACTAGGTATACCAAATAGCACATAAACTAGGTATACCAAATAGCACCTAAACTAGGTATACCAAATAGCACCAAAACTAGGTATACCAAATAGCACCTAAACTAGGTATACCAAATAGCACCTAAACTAGGTATACCAAATAGCACCTAAACTAGGTATACCAAATAGCACCAAAACTAGGTATACCAAATAGCACCTAAACTAGGTATACCAAATAGCACCTAAACTAGGTATACCAAATAGCACCTAAACTAGGTATACCAAATAGCACATAAACAAGGTATACCAAATAGCACCTAAACTAGGTATACCAAATAGCACATAAACAAGGTATACCAAACAGCACCCAAACTAGGTATAACAAATAGCACATAAACAAGGTATACCAAATAGCACCTAAACTACCAAATAGCACCCATACTAGGTATAACAAACAGCACCCAAACTAGGTATACCAAATAGCACCTAGACTAGGTATATAAATAGCACCTAAACTTGGTATACCAAATAGCACCAAAACTAGGTATACCAAACAGCACCAAAACTAGGTATAACAAATAGCACCAAAACTAGGTATACCAAACAGCACCAAAACTAGGTATAACAAATAGCACCCATACTAGGTATACCAAACAGCACCTAAACTAGGTATACCAAATAGCACCTCAACTAGGTATACCAAATAGCACCTAAACTAGGTATACCAAATAGCACCTAAACTAGGTATACCAAATAGCACATAATCAAGGTATACCAAATAGCACCTAAACTAGGTATACCAAATAGCACATAAACAAGGTATACCAAACAGCACCCAAACTAGGTATAACAAATAGCACATAAACAAGGTATACCAAATAGCACCTAAACTACCAAATAGCACCCATACTAGGTATAACAAACAGCACCCACACTAGGTATACCAAATAGCACCTAGACTAGGTATATAAATAGCACCTAAACTTGGTATACCAAATAGCACCAAAACTAGGTATACCAAACAGCACCAAAACTAGGTGTAACAAATAGCACCAAAACTAGGTATACCAAACAGCACCAAAACTAGGTATAACAAATAGCACCCATACTAGGTATACCAAACAGCACCTAAACTAGGTATACCAAATAGCACCTCAACTAGGTATACCAAATAGCACCTAAACTAGGTATAAAAATTGTACCTAAACTAGGTATAATTCAATTTTTCCGGCCTTTATAATTAAACAAACATAACTACTCTCTAACTACTCTCTCACGACTGACATTTTAATCAGGTGTTATTTACTATGTTGAATACATGGCCGTTGACAATAAAAACGGCAATCTTGATATTTAAAGAAACTCGCGGCGTCCCGTTACTGTTTCTACATAACATGCATTTGTTGAACCAGTAATATTAATTATAGGACTAGTTAACACTATATTACCACTGCTGATTATATTGTAAAAATGGTTTAATATTATTTTTAATGATACATAGTAATGCAGCTTATTGTCACGAAGGTGTGATTAATTACTATAAGTGTATTTAAAATACATAATGGTTAAATGTCTTTTTTCAGTAATGCCAGCGGGCAGCTGACGATATTACGACTCCGTTTTGAATGCTGGAAATATTATTTATTTATTTTGTGTAGATATACATTACTACAGAAATACTTTAGATTTTATGTATTTTACTACAGAAAATGAAATAATATTTTCAACAGAGGTTTCTACTATGTTTAATAAGTCTATATTATTAGTTATGAGAGTAGGCATGAACTAATTTAAGCTGAGTAAACTGTACCATTTTTACATCTTGAGTTTCGTTTCGGCAAGAGTCATAAATATGGTTCATGTTAATATATAGGGTTATTATACTAATTTAAGCTGAGTATTATGCACCATTTTGTCTTCTTGTGTTTCGTTTCGGCAAGAGTCATGCATATGGTAATACATAGCAAAATATGATTCATATAAATAGTATTTATTTCAAATTCTGTACTCATGTTTAGTCTAATTGTAAAATAACCATTAATCGACATGTATTGCTGTATGTATATAGTCTTAATCCATTATATATATACGTTAACGTTCGCTAATGTTACATTTTGAATTTGTATTATATGTTACAATTATATGTATATGCTCTCCTGTACATTGGAGGAAATAAAGAATCTATCTACCAATAATATATTTACAACTATGATACATTATTCAAAATTGATATCGTCTTAGGTCAAATAAACTATTTCTTATTGAGTAGTTAGAAAAGAAATAAAATTTATTAAAAAAAATGTTTATAAATTAAAAAGTACACTTTAAGATGAAAATGAACATATTTTATTGAAGAGATACTGTTTATATTAATGTGCATATTCTTAGAAATGAAATTGAAACACAAATGTAATTAATGTTTTAATGAATATGCATGTAACTTGTGACTTATAAGACATACCGGATGGCTGTGTGTTTACTTTCAACTTTGATTACATGTTATTATTCATGTTTACAATATGTGTACATTTGTACGAAATAACATGTGTCACTTTAAAACAGATTTACTGCTACCACTATGTAACGTGCATACGATAGTTAACACATAAACACGTAAGGATTGTGAAAAATAAAAAAGTAATAAATATTCAGTACTCTCGTACGAATAATCCACCACTTGACCCACGTGACTATTTGCCTTATCTACTTCGTAAAGAAACAAACATGATACATATATTTTAAAAAATATTGAAAGTGTTCAGTGGTTCAATGATCGCAATTCTCAATAATGTTTACGCAGTCTATGTTTTCAGGACTTGTAAATACTTGCATGTTATGAAATGGTCATCTACAATTGATACTTAATGTAATTAAAAACCCTCTTTCACCTTAAACGCTCTTTACTCCTGTTGTTAAGTTAACAGTTGGGACTAAAATACGATTTAAAGTAAATTACATACTCTTCACATGTATAAATACATAAGTAAGAATAGATTTGTATGTTTTTTAACGGCTCATCAGCACATTACAGGTTATTTACAGCCACCCCAGATAGGGGAGGGATACTCAGGCGGGAACTTGCCCAACTCGTTCTAACGAATATATTCCCGTGGTTGTTTAACGTGCTCGGAGGATGTCCACAGCGCTATCCACTGGGCCACGCTAGTCCCCTAAGTAAGTAGGTAACATTACACTACATGTACCAGACTCAACCAGCCTGTGTTAGTTTAATGTCTGTTTGTTTGGTGTTTAACGTCATTTTCCATCCCCGTGGTATTTTAGGCTACGTATGACGGAGTTGACTTTTAGTGGTGGCGGCAGACCATCTACATATTCCTGGGTAGAAGCAGTACTGTATACCTCTCGCTATCCTTAAACTCACTTACACGTCGAGCTCCCAGTGGGATTCGAACCCGTGATTATTATGAAGTAACTGACGCATCAATATGATATATCCATGGTTTAATACAATGTTTATCTTACCTTTGATGTCTTACACTGTAGCTTGACATTACTTGTTGGTGATTATCTTGTTATGTTTTGCCTTCTTTTAAACATTTGTATGTGTACCATTTATTATAATAAATCCTCGTGACAGAAGTATTATAAACTGAAACTGACACATTTTAGTTAAACAATAATAACTCCTATATAATGGATTTGTCTTATGTAACGAGAACACAAGATGTGTACCGTCTAGTAAGGTGTGCGTATGGCACTAATGTATAGGTTATGTCATGCACTGTTTCAATTTAAAATCAATTGTTTCAAATGAAAGTACATTGTAAAGTTTGTAAACAAAATATGAAAAATATTGAAAAGTGAAACGTCACAGATATCAAATTTCCCCTTGTTAAACTTATTCGATTTAACTCTTTACGATATTCAAATTGAAACTTTAAAGTAAACAATTCAATCCTTTCAAATTGTCCAATCTTTGGATGTCGCACGTCTATATTGACTTCTGCCTCCAAACACGCTGATACTACTGTTGAGATTTTAGTCCAAATTTAAATGTAAGTCAACCTTTAACTCCAATTGTAAAGCTGCGGGAATTACAGTATCATTTATAATTCAGCAAACTTCATTTAGGATATCAAGTTTACTTTATAAATATAAACAGAAATCGATCAAAGATTAGCGTAGCACTGTAACCGACCGTATATTTCTGAGTCAGGTTATCCAAGGGTTGTGCGTCTTAATATTTCCCCCAGCTAGCCTGTGGTTTAGTCGTCAATACTTATAGATATCCTACTTTTAAATTAGTCCATACTGATTACTCTTTTAATTTAATTTTATTTTATATTGAAATTGTATTAGTTTTATGTCGCCACCACCACCGAATGGTGAGGGTATATAGTGTTGGCCAAGTCCACCAGTCCGTCCGTCCGTTCCGAAAAGTGTGCGCGTCTATCTTCTCCCACATATTTTGACCGATTATTTTGAAACTTTACGTATGATGTGAAGATGAGCATATTGGTTCGGTGTCAACATTGGCTTTATTGTATTACCGCAGTTGCGGCCATTTTTTCAAATCTTACATTAAAATATCTTGTGTGTCTATTTCCTCCCACATAGTTCAACTGATTGCTTTGAGACTTTACAGGATGCTTTACCTATGATATCAAGATGTGCAAATCGATTCAGATCCAAAATCAACATTGTATTACCGGTGTTACGGTCCTTTGTTTTTTTAAAGTTTATGCTTTTCGAGGATTGTTTTACTGTTGCACTACAGCATATAAAGTCACTGTTGCACTATAGCATATACGGTCACTGTTGCACTATAGCATATACGGTCACTGTTGCACTATAGCATATACAGTCACTGTTGCACTATAGCATATACGGTCACTGTTGCACTATAGCATATACGGTCACTGTTGCACTACAGCATATACGGTCACTGTTGCACTATGGCATATACGGTCACTGTTGCACTATGGCATATACGGTCACTGTTGCACTATAGCATATACGGTCACTGTTGCACTATATCATATACTGTCACTGTTGCACTATAACATATACGGTCACTGTTGCACTATGACATATACCGTCACTGTTGCACTATGGCATATACGGTCACTGTTGCACTATAGCATATACGGTCACTGTTGCACTATAACATATACGGTCACTGTTGCACTATAGCATATATGGTCACTGTTGCACTATAGCATATACGGTCACTGTTGCACTATAGCATATACGGTCACTGTTACACTATAGCATATACAGTCACTGTTGCACTATACTAGGACAGGCAATATTCATGGAACCATTCCGGTCAAGACAATACCGTATATGGTAATATTATATCTAGCTAGCAAATTTGACTCAACAATTCATATGCTTTCATTTTTGATAGAGAAAGACGGATAGTTAGAGATAGGGAGATAGTATGCGTATATAATATACAATTCAAGGCCAGAATATAATTTCACTCTCGTTTTTTCAGGATATTCCTTTTACCTTTTTACTGTTCCGTGGGTATATTTCACTCAGTCATTTGCAGATATACAATATTCTTCGTTTCTGCAAAATTAGTTTACCTAAATATGCCGTATTGACTTCGAACATTCGTCATCAATTTATCCAAATTCGTTATGATAAGAACTTATACACTGCCACTGATTTATGTTATTCTCCGAAGCCTTCCTTCTCTACCAACGAATGAGAGCTCGACTAGTCAAGTGAAAAGGTGTCGATTCTTACTGATGGCGGGAGGTATACAGTACTGGTTGTCGATTCTTATTGATGGCGGGAGGTATATAGTACTGACTGTCGATTCTTACTGATGGCGGGAGGAATACACCACTGGTTGTTGATTCTTACTGATGACGGGAGATATAGAGCACTGGTTGTCGATTCTTTCTGATGGCTGGAGGTATACAGTACTGGTTGTCGATTCTTACTGATGGCGGGATGTATACAACAATGGTTGTCGATTCTTACCGATGGCGGGATGTATACAGCACTGGTTGTCGATTCTTACTGATGGCGGGATGTATACAGCACTGGTTGTCGATTCTTACTGATGGCGGGAGGTATACAGTACTGGTTGTCGATTCTTACTGATGGCGGGAGGTATACAGCACTGGTTGTTGATTATTACTGATGGCGGGAGGTATACAGTATTGGTTGTCGATTCTTACTGATACCGGGAGGTTTACAGTACAGGTTGTCATTCCTACTGATGGCGGGAGGTATACAGCACTGGTTGTCGATTCTTACTGATGACGGGAGATATACAGCACTGGTTGTCGATTCTTACTGATGGCGGGAGGTATACATTACTGGTTATCGATTGTTACTGATGGCGGGAGGTATACAGTACTTGTTCTAGGATGGCGGGAGGTATACAGTACTGGTTCTAGGATGGCGGGAGGTTTACCGTACTGGTTCTAGGATGGCGGGAGGTATAAAGTACTGGCTGTCGATTATTACTGATGGCGGGAGGTATAAAGTACCGGTTGTCGATTCTTACTGATGGCGGGAGGTAAAAAGTACCGGTTGTCGATTCTTACTGATGGCGGGAGGTATACATTACTGGTTGTCGATTCTTACTGATGGCGGGAGGTATACAGCACTGGTTGTCGATTCTTACTGATGGCGGGAAGTATACAGCACTGGTTGTCGATTCTTACTGATGGTGGGAGGTATACCGTACTGGTTGTCGATTCTTACTGATGGCGGGAGGTATACAGTACTTGTTCTAGGATGGCGGGTGGTAAACAGTACTTGTTCTATGATGGCGGGAGGTATACAGTACTGGTTCTAGGATGGCGGGAGGTATACAGTACTGGTTGTCGATTCTTACTGATGGCGGGAGGTATGCAGTACTGGTTCTAGGATGACGGGATGTATACAGTACTGGTTCTAGGATGGCGGGAGGTATACAGTACTGTTTCTTTGATGGCGGGAGGTATACAGTACTGGTTCTAGGATGGCGGGAGGTATACAGTACTGGTTCTAGGATGGCGGGAGGTATACAGTACTTGTTCTACCCAGATAAATAGTATGGTCTGCCTCTACCACCAAAAACCGACCGTCATTTATGACGTAACATGTGCTAAAAATGACGTCAAACACTATTTACAAAACAACAACACATTATCTACCGTAATATATGTTAACTTTGTATTATTTAGTTTAGACACTTCCACGGCCTCTATCATATTATTTTGTAAAGACTTTTATAATATTTCAGAACAGATTTCGGTACATTGTATGCTGGATTAGTGGGATAATCTAGTTTAATGCTATTGTTGTATCTAGCATACAAAACGTACACGCTATTTTGTCACTGCGCTCTTCTGGGTTGACAGGCAAAGCATTGATAGACATTTAGAACAATCCCCAAATATATTTTTATTCACTCGTCTTGAATTGCAGATTCTGAGTGTTTCCTTCTTTCTTTCGGACAAGCACATCGTCAACATATAATATTTGTTTGAACACAAATAATTGTTCGTCCCTTTACCTTGCTATTTAAAACAAGTAGCGCATTGCGCTTCACCCGTTGGACCGATTAAAAGTTACCGGACATTTACAGTTTCCTTTAAATCAGCTTTATACGTCTCATGAATTACGGGTGTAAAAGTCAACGCCTACCCCAACAAGTCCGCGTGCCCCAAAACAGTTAAACAATGTCTTGAAAGATGTCTATACATGTATGTTAAAACGCATTGGTTATTAAGTTAAGAACTGACCCGCATGTTGTCGAAAGTTTCGATAATGCAAGCGTGTGGCGATCTCGTAAGCCACTGTTTTTTCTTCATCTGTCAGTGAGGTACTCAATACTTATTAATATGCTGATGAACAGTAAACAAAATTACAGTTAAGCTCATGCTTTATTTAAACCTGAACCTTTGTGGAGCTCTGTGGTCTAGTGGTAGAGCGTTGGACCCATGATCGAAAAGTCGTGGTTTTGATCCCCACCATGACCATATGTGTTGTGTCCCTGAGCAAGACACTCTGTCTGCATTGCTTAGTACCGGTTAGACATAGAAAGACATGTAGAGTGATCAAAATATGTTCAGAGAGCTTTCGTTACTATCGATGTAAACTAAATATTTTTAAACTCAACCCTGAAATCAGGGACTTATTTTAATTAGTTTAACCCTGAACTATGTCCCTTAACGACCGCCGAGGGACAGTTGCACGAGCTGTACTCGAAAGCGGAACAACTATTGTCAATAGTTTCAAGTGTATTGGCTATATGTTTTGATATAATTTATGTACGTTATTGACTGGGGATGAAATTCAATTGATATATCCGAAATAAATCCGTATGTCTCTGACACTGATGGCCACTTATCGAGAGTAGTTTGGTGATAAACAATTACACTTAACGACGAGTGTCACGTGAACGACGATGACGTATATCCGGTATCGACAGAAGGATGGTATCGATACGGGTGATAACAATGAATGAATGAATGGTGTTTTACGGCACGTCGAC
Organism: Cyrtodaria siliqua; assembly: GCA_037043455.1. NCBI lineage: Eukaryota > Metazoa > Mollusca > Bivalvia > Adapedonta > Hiatellidae > Cyrtodaria > Cyrtodaria siliqua. The sequence goes on along the minus strand of JAWPHD010003026.1, from coordinate 137,114 downwards.
ACATAAATAGGTCATATTGTGCGCAAAAGCCGACGAAAGATGAAGAAATTAAGTAGTAATTAAAACTTAATGTAAATATATCAAGATAAAACTATTAAAAAATAAGGGATGATATGGCAGTAATATAAACTAATCAACAAATGCCCGTCAACGGGTATATAAACAAGTAAATATATATAAGAACACATTATAATGATTTATATAGCCTGATTTCTTTGAGGAAATATAATACAAGACTAAAATCTATAGTATCAAATAACTCTTTCATAGTATTAACATTGTAGTACCTTTGATGCATAGGATCAAAGTCTACACATTCAACAAGATGTGTTTGACCGTTAACGGTGCAAAGATATAAATATCGACTACTGGTATTATTTTTCAATATCTTTTTATTACGTATATTATGTCTGCCGAAATATTATGTTCGTAAATTACAGACACACATATTGTATATATCATTCAGCTGCCGAAGGCCAATTCTATGGACAAATTTATTTAAATAAAAAAAAAAAACATCTTCGAGTAAAATTGTACTAAACATTTCGAATATAAAAGGCACTATTTCATAAAGGGCACTATTTTTGCCAAATAAATATTGTTTCTGATATTATGTTCACATCAATAGTGTTGCATTACTGTCATCTATTATATCATTGACATTGTTCATGCCTATAATATGCATTTGGATGAAAATTTCAATTAACCATACCCATCCATTTAGGATTTTCTTTTAAAAGATGGCTGACCAATAGCCTTTAAACTTTTTTTTCTATTTGTCTGTGGTTAACAGACTGTGAATCGTGTAGCTGATAATAAGCATGCATTACAAATTCAATTCCTAGAGAACTAGTTTAAAAATCTTGACTGGTATAAACATATATTTTGCAATGTTAAAGGTTAGTGCCGGGGAAGTTAGGGTTCAAGCCTGCAGATTTACTTTCCCTTTTTTATTTTATTTCTTTTTTATTTAAATTTTCATTATTTTGGTTTCCATTATTGCAAATGGTAAGGTAACAATAGTTCCTTTACATTTTTTACTTTGATAACGCAATCTTATAATTACATATGGTAGCAGTGAACAGTCTATATGTGTTGTAATGCACACGCTAACGCACATATATCCCTTACATGTGAACAATTGTATTTCTGTGCTGATGTACACGTATTTCAAGTACGTCGTGTTCAAGGGTGAATTGTAATCAATAAGTAAGGCATGTGATATAATGACAAGGTATTTGAACAGAAAGAATGTAGGTGATTCAAAATGTTCGGAAGGAAGAACTGATGGTAAAAATCGGGAAGAATGGGTCTGGTAAGAAAAAACGGTCGTGGCGTGTTATGTCTCCGTGACAACATTTTTGTTCAATATTGTTTTAACACCCGTAACTTGATCTATTATTATATTAAATGTTTGTCTCTCGCCAACTATTTCACGCATGCATAAAACCTTGCTCGTTTCCAATAGTATATGATTTTGCCTGATAATATCATATACATGAGAGATGATTTTATAAAACTAGATGAAAATAAAGATGGTTTGCGGGTTTCACTACACGTTTTCAAAATTACACTTAACAACGAATGTCCCGTGAACGACGATTACGTATATCCGATATCTACAAAAGCCTGGTATCGATACGGGTGATAATAATTGACATATCATGTCGACTATTGGCATTATTGTTCAATAGGCTACTGAGTATTGTTACGTATATTATGGGTTAAAAACTTAAAAGCTTATGTTAGTACATTAGAGACAAACATATAATGTATATATAATTTCTAATATTATATATTATATGACTTTCCTGATATTATAAATGCATGGGAGATGATTTAATAAAAATAAATAAATATAAAGATGGTTGTAGGGGTAGGGGACGGGGGGTGGTGCATCTGAAATATCCGCACTTCGATGTCATGTACACATTCTAGTCAACTACGTTGTCAGATATGAAACAAAATCCTTCAACTGTCATAGCAGGAGGTAACGTTCATCTTGCTGAATTTGACCTCTTGACCTTGACCATTTACCATGTTTACCTGAGGCCAGACCCTTGATTCGAAATAAATTGAAGCAGTCATATAGATATATATTTTAAACTGTTTTTATATTTTTCGCAAAATGTCATATACAACCAGCACATTCACTATACTATTAAAGACATCCATCATGTATGAAATCAAATTATGTCGACTGCACATATTATACAATATATTCTTTTGTTAGGTTATTATTGTTTATGTTGTTTGTTATAATGTTAGTACAAAGAAAACAGAAACAGTATTGCGTTTCCACAAAATCAACAGACCCTTAACGCTATCCTAGACCTTAAAGGTCTCACTAAACAGTTATTTCCCTTGCCAGTCACGGTAGGGACTTTCTGGAGCTTAAAAAAAAGATCTGTGTTATTCGTTTTTTGTTTATTTCTTAAAGTATGCAAATATTTTCTCTTTTTATGTTGCAGGTGACACGAATGGGACAAGTTCATGATGTCATACAGGTTAGAATATGCCTGAGTGTTTCTGAGCCCAGATCTGAGAATCTAATACTGGGTAGTGATACATTTAAAAATGTCAGTGAAATGGACAAATTCCAGAGGGTCTCTTCAAACTATTGATATTAAAAAAAAGCAAATTGGACAACCCCGTGTTTTTTGTTGGATATTTCGCGCAACAGACATCAAGTTTCACAAAGAAAATAGTTTTAAGAACATTCTTTATCTTCTACAGTGGTCCAGAGGGGTCCTGCTACATATGCAGAGCTATGCAAAATTAACTGTGTTGTGAGACGTAAACGCTAGCCGAGACCCTAAACGCTAGCTTACACATTAAACGCTAGCTTAGACCCTAAACGCTAGCCTAGACCCTAAACGCTAGCCGAGACCCTAAACGCTAGCTTACACCTTAAACGCTAGCCTAGACCCTAAACGCTAGCCGAGACCCTAAACGCTAGCTTACACCTTAAACGCTAGCCTAGACCCTAAACGCTAGCCGAGACCCTAAACGCTAGCCTAGACCCTAAACGCTAGCCGAGACCCTAAACGCTAGCCGAGACCCTAAACGCTAGCCTAGACCCTAAACGCTAGCTTAAACCTTAAACGCTAGCCTAGACCCTAAACGCTAGCCGAGACCCTAAACGCTAGCCTACACCTTAAACGCTAGCTTAGACCCTAAACGCTAGCCGAGACCCTAAACGCTATCTTACACCTTAAACGCTAGCCTAGACCCTAAACGCTAGCCTAGACCCTAAACGCTAGCTTACACATTAAACGCTAGCCTAGACCCTAAACGCTAGCCGAGACCCTAAACGCTAGCTTACACCTTAAACGCTAGACTAGACCCTAAACGCTAGCCGAGACCCTAAACGCTAGCTTACACCTTAAACGCTAGCTTAGACCCTAAACGCTAGCCGAGACCCTAAACGCTAGCTTACACCTTAAACGCTAGCTTAGACCCTAAACGCTAGCCTAGACCCTAAACGCTAGCCTAGACCCTAAACGCTAGCCGAGACCCTAAACGAACGCTAGCTTACACCTTAAACGCTAGCCTAGACCCTAAACGCTAGCCGAGACCTTAAACGCTAGCCTAGACCCTAAACGCTAGCCTAGACCCTAAACGCTAGCCGAGACCCTAAACGCTAGCTTACACCTTAAACGCTAGCCTAGACCCTAAACGCTAGCCGAGACCCTGAACGCTAGCTTACACCTTAAACGCTAGCCTAGACCCTAAACGCTAGCCGAGACCCTAAACGCTAGCCTAGACCCTAAACGCTAGCCGAGACCCTAAACGCTAGCTTACACCTTAAACGCTAGCCTAGACCCTAAACGCTAGCCTAGACCCTAAACGCTAGCTTACACCTTAAACGCTAGCCGAGACCCTAAACGCTAGCCTAGACCCTAAACGCTAGCCTAGACCCTAAACGCTAGCTTACACCTTAAACGCTAGCCTAGACCCTAAACGCTAGCCTAGACCCTAAACGCTAGCCTAGACCCTAAACGCTAGCTTACACCTTAAACGCTAGCCGAGACCCTAAACGCTAGCTTAGACCCTAAACGCTAGCCTAGACCCTAAACGCTAGCCTAGACCCTAAACGCTAGCTTACACCTTAAACGCTAGCCTAGACCCTAAACGCTAGCCTAGACCCTAAACGCTAGCCTAGACCCTAAACGCTAGCTTACACCTTAAACGCTAGCCGAGACCCTTAACGCTAGCCTATACCCTAAACGCTAGCCTAGACCCTAAACGCTAGCTTACACCTTAAACGCTAGCCGAGACCCTAAACGCTAGCCTAGACCCTAAACGCTAGCCTAGACCCTAAACGCTAGCCGAGACCCTAAACGCTAGCTGACACCTTAAACGCTAGCCTAGACCCTAAACGCTAGCCGAGACCCTAAACGCTAGCCTACACCTTAAACGCTAGCCTAGACCCTAAACGCTAGCCGAGACCCTAAACGCTAGCTTACACCTTAAACGCTAGCCTAGACCCTAAACGCTAGCCTAGACCCTAAACGCTAGCCGAGACCCTAAACGCTAGCTTACACCTTAAACGCTAGCCTAGACCCTAAACGCTAGCCTAGACCCTAAACGCTAGCCGAGACCCTAAACGCTAGCCTAGACCCTAAACGCTAGCCTAGACCCTAAACGCTAGCCGAGACCCTAAACGCTAGCCTAGACCCTAAACGCTAGCCTAGACCCTAAACGCTAGCCGAGACCCTAAACGCTAGCCTAGACCCTAAACGCTAGCCGAGACCCTAAACGCTAGCTTACACCTTAAACGCTAGCCTAGACCCTAAACGCTAGCCGAGACCCTAAACGCTAGCTTACACCTTAAACGCTAGCTTAGACCCTAAACGCTAGCCTAGACCCTAGACCCTAAACGCTAGCCGAGACCCTAAACGCTAGCCGAGACCCTAAACGCTAGCTTACACCTTAAACGCTAGCCTAGACCCTAAACGCTAGCCGAGACCCTAAACGCTAGCTTACACCTTAAACGCTAGCCTAGACCCTAAACGCTAGCCTAGACCCTAAACGCTAGCCTAGACCCTAAACGCTAGCCGAGACCCTAAACGCTAGCCTAGACCCTAAACGCTAGCCGAGACCCTAAACGCTAGCCTAGACCCTAAACGCTAGCCTAGACCCTAAACGCTAGCTTACACCTTAAACGCTAGCCGAGACCCTAAACGCTAGCCGAGACCCTAAACGCTAGCTTACACCTTAAACGCTAGCCTAGACCCTAAACGCTAGCCGAGACACTGAACGCTAGCTTACACCTTAAACGCTAGCCGAGACCCTAAACGCTAGCTTACACCTTAAACGCTAGCCGAGACCCTAAACGCTAGACGAGACCCTAAACGCTAGCTTACACCTTAAACGCTAGCCTAGACCCTAAACGCTAGCCGAGACCCTAAACGCTAGCTTACACCTTAAACGCTAGCCGAGACCCTAAACGCTAGCCGAGACCCTAAACGCTAGCTTACACCTTAAACGCTAGCCGAGACCCTAAACGCTAGCCTAGACCCTAAACGCAAGCCTAGACCCTAAACGCTATCCTAGACCCTAATCGCTAGCCTAGACCCTAAACGCTAGCCTAGACCCTAAACGCTAGCTTACACCTTAAACGCTAGCCTAGACCCTAAACGCTAGCCTAGACCCTAAACGCTAGCCTAGACCCTAAACGCTAGCTTACACCTTAAACGCTAGCTTACACCTTAAACGCTAGCCTAGACCCTAAACGCTAGCCTAGACCCTAAACGCTAGCCTAGACCTAAACGCTAGCCTAGACCCTAAACGCTAGCCTAGACCCTAAACGGTAGCCGAGACCCTAAACGCTAGCTTACACCTTAAACGCTAGCCTAGACCCTAAACGCTAGCCGAGACCCTAAACGCTAGCCGAGACCCTAAACGCTAGCATACATCCTAAACGCTAGCCTAGACCCTAAACGCTAGCCTAGACCCTAAACGCTAGCTTACACCTTAAACGCTAGCCTAGACCCTAAACGCTAGCCGAGACCTTAAACGCTAGCCTAGACCCTAAACGCTAGCCTAGACCCTAAACGCTAGCTTTCACCTTAAACGCTAGCCTAGACCCTAAACGCTAGCCTATACCCTAAACGCTAGCCTAGACCCTAAACGCTAGCCTAGACCCTAAACGCTAGCCTAGACCCTAAACGCTAGCCGAGACCCTAAACGCTAGCCTAGACCCTAAACGCTAGCCTAGACCCTAAACGCTAGCCGAGACCCTAAACGCTAGCCTAGACCCTAAACGCTAGCTTACACCTTAAACGCTAGCCTAGACCCTAAACGCTAGCCGAGACCCTAAACGCTAGCTTACACCTTAAACGCTAGCCTAGACCCTAAACGCTAGCCTAGTCCCTAAAGTGTTTTTATGCTAAACATTAGAAAATGTCAAAATCAGGATTTTCTCTCGATGCAGCATGCGCAACCTATATAAAATATTTTGTAAAATATAAAACATAATTTCCACTACATACTCACTGCCGACATACTCATATTTCTTTGGTCATGTTATCGGTAACAAAAGTATATTAAAAACAAAAGTATGATATCTTATTGTAATAAATAATTAATAAACATATGTAAACTTAACATATAGTAAAAGCAAACACAACTTGAGAAAGATATTTCAATTTTCTAAATGAATCATGTTTATGGTAGTATGATTCACATTTCGGACGCTGAATTCGGATAACTTATCAACAGGATGCACCTCCTAATTTGAAGAGGCAATATGTACTACACTTAATTAATGATATATGATCAGTACATATAGCAGGTGTTCGTATGCATTTGGTATCACTGTTGCTCAGGCCTCTAACGAAATCACATCATGCAGTTCCCCACATTACTGTGCTTGGTCGCGCTGGTGTCTGTTGCAAGTGCCTTCAGGTTCAACATCCAGGATGTCATTGAAGTAGCAGGTTAGTTTAAGTAATATTTTTATTTGATTTATTTTTTGCACGTTTGTTTTTAATACGTTATAATGCATCCGATAATCAAATCGTGCATGCGCAACCTTTGTGTAACTAAACACTACTCTATCAGGGTTCAGGTTAACATACAATTCGAAAAATAATGTTTCCAATTGTATTATCTCCTACAAATAAGTAGTGTTATTATTTTCTGGTCCGTTGGGACCATCAAGCCCATTCTGTGTTTATCGCTTAAGCCGGTGCCAGGAGGCGTGAGCGGTTTGCATCTTATAATTACCTCTCATGAAGAGACTCAATAAAACCGAGTCTGCTACTTTTTTCTATTGTTTGTGTTTGTTGCTTCCAAGGGATCATCTTTCCAGTATTTATTGTATTGTCAGGCATTTAAATAAATAATCTTCTAGATTTATTTATCCAGTATCATTTTGACTTTCAATCTGCTTGTATACAGTAAAATAACAGGTACTAAAGTCGTCTGGCACTATAGGTTTACAATCTATAATTAGGGCATTATAATCAACATATACAACAAACTCCAGCTTTAAAAAGGTCAAGATTCCCGTGTGATCTTTTAGGAATATTAAAGAAGACGGACTAATGATTTGTTTGTCCACAATCAGAACTGCTCCGTGGATTTCAGCAATGAATGTTGACGAGGCTGTTTCGATTGCGGGTCGGCAAAGTTATGCATCCATCCAGTTATACATCCATCCATTTATGCATCCATCCAGTTATGCATCCATCCAGGATCTTATTGGGGATAAGAACGTTACAATTAACGGCAAATCAATAACACTAATTTGCCGCCTCTGTAGACCTTGACGATACAACATTCTTTCTTTTTACTACATTGGCATGACATACGGTTTTAGTTGTATGCTGTAAAATGCGTAATACAAAGGGTTATCAAAATTTACATAGAGAGAATTATATGTACATATTTTCAATTGAGAACGAGAATAATGTCTTCGCTAGCAGAAAATATGTTATTGCTACTGACCGTTACAAGGCATTAGCCCTATTGTCATCCCGTTTGTGTTTGTAATGTCGCATGTCTTGGGTATAAGCGTTTATTTATCCTCGCTGTATTGCACTAAGCATTTTAGCGAGAATACTTAGGTTTAAAGTTTCATCCGAAGGACTGGGAAATACTTTTGAAATATTTCGATAATTAACCCAAATTCGGTCCTGACTGGGATTGAACGCGCGATCTCTGGGTTACTAAGTCGTAATGCTAACCATTACACCACGGCGCTACCATGTCTTGCTTCCGATGAACATTGTGATATTCGTTTGTTTTAATGCATGTTTTTGGTTGACTCGTTCTGTCCAAGCTGTATTACCTGTTCGACTTTTATACCTACTGCTGTGGATAGAATACATTCCATAGACTTCGTATGTTGCATTTCACAACACTCGTGAGTCGTTTCTTTTCTGGATTTGCATCTCTCGTTTGAAAATATCGAAATAATAAGCAAATATAGGTTAAGAGAGATGATTTATTAATTTTCACTTCGTAAAATAGTCACACTTAAGAGGAGACGTTTCCCGCGCAACACATGTTTCTCGACTTATTCATATATCTAGAGCGTGTAGTCGAGTATATAAGTCACACTATAGCGCGTTTCCACTGCGTTGGCACGGCGTTGTTTTATTTTCCAGAACGCCGTGAGATCGCAAGAAAAATCTGATATTTTTTCGAGAAGATGGGGATGTCACGGCGTCCTCACAGCGACCAAGGCGTTGCTACGGAGCTCCCATGGCGTTCTATCTCGTTCCTACGGAGTTCTTGTTGGCGATTGTATGCGCTCTCACGGCGCTTCCACTGCGTGCACGGCGCTTTCACGGCGCTCACACTTCGCTGACGGCGTGTTGAAGACGTTCGTTTGCACTACCTATTTATTCATTTATACTATTTTGTTCGTTTTTGTCATGCAAACGCCGATGGACGCGTTAGAAGCGCCTTGGGAGCGCAATGATCGCCGTGACAGCTCCGTACAGTCGTTGTAAGAGCGCAGTAAAATAAATAACACTCCGTATAAGCGCCGTAGACGCGCCGTATAAGCGCGGTAGAGACGCAGTGACATCTCAGAGAACGCCGTACAATCTCCGTGCAAGCGCCACCGACAACCACAGCGTTCGCACTGCGACCTCTGTGCGCGCCCGCGGAGCTCCTGTGGCGTTGTAGGAGACCTTACTGCGCTGCTATGGCGACCTTACGGCGACCCCACTGTGCTCTTATCAGAACGCCGAGCGACGGCGTTTGTTTTGTGCATGCTCAAAGTGCGCGCCGTCGCTTGGCTTTCTATGCGATCCCAATGCGTCTACTGGCAATGCCACTGCGTTGCTGCGCGCACCTCGGCGTTCTGCATTTTTCTTGGACGCCGTGGGATCGCCGTGAGAACGCGGCCCTAGTGTGACAGGGGTTTTTACCTACGCATTTGTAACAAGCTACTTTTTCAGGGCTCACGTTACCATAAACTTCGAAAAACATTTTCACAATGGTATGATCTCCTTTTCAAATATAAAAGTAATTTCAAAATTATTTTGCGACATAGACTTTCGCAACCGGACTCTGTGGTGACGTTATTTATAAACTTGTTTAGATATTTGGTCATAGTCACTTTCATACACAATTTATCTCAAAAATACCTTAGTAAATAGCCTAACGTAAACGTGAATTTTGATCAGAGTGTCATCGTTGTTTTATATTCATTAAAGAGGAATTTAACAGCTGTTATCGCTTCTTATTTTCAGCTGCTTAATGGATTTTAATGACATTTTAAGAGTTATTTCTCAGAATATAGTCAGTGTATGATCAAATTCACCTATCTGTAAAACTCACAAACATCACGAAAGCTAACCGCAGACCAAGTTTGTTATCGATGTTTCTCAGTGTATCATGAACGAAGAAATTCAGACGTCCAGTTTCAGACTTAAAATCTGATATATATAAACCCAACATATACCCTGTTCTCTTGTTTTTCTCTAGAATTTAGGCCGATACAGTTGGCCAGTTTTTCCATTTTCTCGTATCGTCAGACTTGAACTTGATACATTTGACATGTTTTAACTAATCTAATACCAATGGAGCGCTGGGGGTCTTGTGGTAGAACGTTTAGACATATGCCCGAAAAGTCGTTGGTTCTATCCACGCCATGGCAATATGTGTTGTATCCGTGAGCAAGACGCCTTATCTGCATCTGTTCAATACTGATTCTCATAGCGGCCGAGTGGTTAACGACATTGCGTTATAAACCTTCTCGCCTCTCACCGCTGCGGGTTCGAATACCACTGGCAGCTCGACTTGTAAGTGAGGAAGTGTCGATTTTTACGGATGACGGGAGGTGTACAGTACAGGTTCATTTTCTACCCAAGAAAAGTGCCTCCATCACAAAAGATCTACCATCATTTATAACCTTACATGTGTTAAAAATGACGTAAAACACCATACAAATAAAAATAGTAGTACTGATTCTACACATGAAGAAATCGAGATTGATTTAAATAAGTTCAGAGAGCTTTCGTTACAATCGATGTGAAATAAATACGTTTAAAATTACCTAGTATAATGTTCTAATATTGCTTAGACTTGGAAGCTGATACCGTTGTCGTCATTTAAGCCCAAGTCATGAATGTTTTCTCTTTTTTCAGATATGGTAGCTGATACAGTAAAGAAGGAGGGTGATTGTGTATGCACTGAACACGAGTGTAATTGTGACGCATCGATTAATGGCTATAACGGTAATGGGCTTCATTAAATAAACATATGCAAGGAGAACTTTGGAACTCGCCTAGCACGCTAAATACAACACAATAACTAATATTGCAGTCTCGTTTTGACTGACATTGTTCCATAATGGTAGCGACAAATGTTTGCTAACATTCACGCCCTCTAGCCCCGGGTTGAGCAGAACTCAATATATGGTACACATTTGACGGTGAACATGGAACCTTCAATGTAGTAGTTCCAAACCATTTCATGGCCAGAGGCGTATGATCCCAGTTTCAAACAAAATGTTTTTCATTAAGTTGAGTTTCTTATAGCAACTAAATATGACACCGTTGGCACATTTTCACATAATTTCAGGGTATGTTGTAGTTTGTGTTAACGTGCATTCTGAAAGTTTTGTAAATGTATTCTGAGCTAAAATAAGTAAATCTGGATGGAACAGAATGGAAACATTATTAAACCAATTAATATATATTTAGCTAAGAGCTCCAGTTGCGGTTAAATTGTGCTTACATGTTTAAATGTATCTATTCAAGTGTCTTCGATTGTATCTTCGTAGTGCTTCAGAAGTGTCCATATAGATGTTTTGTTTGGTTCTGTTTTTTTTAAATTTCAATCACCAAATTAATGGTGATCCATTTATTCACCCCGTCATAGGTTTGTGAGGGTCGGGGTGGGCCACCCCACAGCAAACCGTACAGTTATATGATAAAATATGCGTCAAATATGTATTTAAACATAATACAACAAATATTTACAGAAGCTAGACTAAAGCATATCTTAATATTGACATAAACAAATCGGGAGGTTTTTTCTTTCTTTACGATTTCAGAATGAGTGCAAATATGAATATTGGCCAAATTTTTTAAAGGGAGGCATTGCAATATGTATATATTTCAAAATATCTTCAGTGGATAATATATAATGATTGGCATGTATCCCTTTAAAACTTGGAAGACATTTAATTTCACAATCTTCAAATGATAAACTTTACTTATTTATTATTTTTTGGTTCTTCATTGACGCACTGTTTAGTTACATTTGTTACAGCAGTGTTATTATATACTGGTCTTTCTGGATCATGAAGCCCATTCTGTGTTGCTTTAAAGTAGAATATCGTTTAAGCCGGTGCTAGGAAGCGTGAGAGTGTTGCATCTTATAATTACCACTCATGAACAGACTCAATAAAACCGAGTCTGCTACTTCTCTCTCTTGTTTGTGTTTGTTGCTTCCAAGGGATCGCCTTTTCAGTATTTATTGACATTCACACTAGCGTTTGTTTAGTGATGTTTGTCGGCCGTAAAACGTCGCCCCGACTATACATCAGTAGTGTTATTATTTTTTCTGGTCCTTTGGGATCATCACCTTTTCAGTATTGCCTTAAAGAGAACATGATTGCCTGACTGTGCTACTCTTTCCCTTAAACTCTCACCAATAGACTCACAATTGTACGCATATATGTGCTTACTTTCTGCCTGACCAATTCTAATATGTGTCTATATTGAAATTACAGTATCAGTAAATATCCTGGTGGACGAGACTCCCAAGTGTGAAAAGTGCACGTTGATAGTTGGTAGATTCATCGTCAACGATGTCATAGACTTCGAAAGGATATTCCCAGGTGAGTGTTAAATGTTTTTATCATGCATATATGCACTTTCCTGCCTAATAAAGGGGTGACCTAATAAATTTTGCTTTATTAGCCACTGACCAATAGAGCAAATCAATGCGGAATCCCTTGGCGTTTATTGCATGCAACGTTATCTGACGTCATGCACGTAACGTTGCCTGACGTCATAAAACAAACAAAAAACAACAACATGGTGGCGTCCTCGATAAGCGTAACATTCTGAGAAATCGGTAATAATAGTAATGTGGATAATCTACATGATAAATAGAATATTATGTCAGTGCCTTTTACTATCAAGTTTATTAAGCTCGGCACGAAAACTAAGAATGGCTCGAGCCTCGCCATTCTTCGTTTTCTAAGCCTCGCCTAATAAACTTGATAGTAAAAGGCACTGACATAATATTCTGTATATGTTCAACTGTTGCACATACATGTAATATACAAATATATTTATGGCGGTAGAATCAAGATCGAGTGCAAACCGTTGCGGTTTATCTTTGAGCTATAGTTGATATAAGTATAGAATAGAGCATGAGTTGTGCACGTGTACGGGGACGTAAGAATCGTCCGATAGCGAGTGCATTATCGTCCGTACACGTGCAAGACTCATGCTCTATTGTATTTATACCACAATAACTGACATATGCTGTGTATATCCTCGGGTATTACACGATGCATAGTGTGTATTTAGGCTATTGTGGTATAATGTGTTTATAAAATGAATTCTAGACGTTGTTGATATGACTGATATCACAGTGAAACTCTGATATTGTTTTGCACTCGGACTAAGAATACAAAGCATGAAACTATCGACAACGTTGACAATTGCATGCCGTTAATTAATGTATCGAATTTTAAGAACAAACCTCTGGTTTCACTCTGTGTATTATTTGTAAGACACAATTATATCAAGGGCACAATGAGAAAACGGTCCTATAGAAATCACAGCACCCAAGCGAAATGACACCGTATATCCACACTGTACCACAAACAAATTGACTATACAATGAACAGGGCATACACGATACAAAGAGTGGTGAAGACAGTGTTACCGACTTGGAACGGTCAGTAAGCAAGTTCATGTTGAAACGAATTTACAAAGCTACTGGGAGTCCTCAGTCACCTGTTAATTATCTTCCTTCAAGCCTAATCATTACTTACTGCTTGATCACAGTAGTTGATATATATTGTGTTTATCATTGTATTTCATTAAGATGATGTTTAGCCACTGCTTTTTATGATTATTGTTCTGGGCGCTTGTTTCAGCCAAATATTTTTCTGCAGTAGCTTGAGCAATTTAAATAGTATGTACATGAATTATACATCATTAGAATTGGTATTTTTAGTGGTATATGAAAATACCTTAGTTTTGAAAATCGGTTGAGAAATAAATATTTTACAGCCCAAAACGATTTTTTCATGGGGCTTTTCCGTGTTGCATCTTGCAAATTCCTTGTTGGTGGGACATCAGAAAATTAAGAAATTTCACAAAACTTCAGTTAGCCTTCATATTTTGCTGTAAAACTTTCATAATATCCAACAATTTAAAACCATTTTTATATAAACAATCTTCAAAAATAAGTTTTCAAATTGTTCATGCAGCAGAATTTTGCTTTGAAAATGCCCCATAAAAAACAGCTTTTGCACATGAAATTTGTTCCATCAAAAACAACTCGCGCATGAATTTTTTATTTCTCAACCGATTTTGAAAAGTAAGGTATTTGTATTTACCACTAAAAATGTATGTTTCACTGATATACAACATATTTAGGTACTAGATGAATTTTATCTGAAATTTCCAAAAACACCTTTGGCTGAAACAATCGCCCCAAACTATAGTTCTTGTATAAATATGCTTATTTTTGGTTTTCATAAAATACTTGAAATGGTCTGTTTCTTCATTAAGATTTATGAGTTAAGTTTTATGCACTTTAAACAAATTGTTATACAAATTTGAGTTTGCTAGTGATCATACTTAGGTAACATGCATACTAATATAGAGACACAGCAATACAAACTGAGCGAAACAACTGGATGGACCAAGTTGTTTGGAGAGACCTATCAGGGGAGACAATTCACTCATGCTTGTTTATTAAACCTTACCCTGATATTACTGAATATACCGTCCGTCCCAATTATTATATCACTAAGGTTTGATGTTTAAAGTATAGTATTCATATCCTTGTGTTATTTGCATTTCTCATCAAGTTCATGTATTTCTATTTGTAGTGAATGAGGACAAAACCTACTGCAAAACAGTTAAAGGGAAGAAGTATTGCTTTGAGATCGAAGTTGACGAGCACAATTGTTGCTGTCATATGTGCGGCCATGTACGACTAACATCACCAATCACCGTCAACTTGGGCCATTTCTGTCTTCCGATGATGGCTGCTGATAACGATGTTGCCATCGCTAGTGATGATGACAAAGAATCCACCGAAATGTTTTTCGAATAAACTCTATGGACAATATGAAATGAAAACAAATATAAACATAAATGCACTGTTTGTAATCATAACCATTTACATGTTTTACCCACTTCTTTAAATTTATTGCAAACAACTACAAATACCGTAATGTAAAATGTATATTACACTGAACATCGTTTACTTGTTTGTTTGTTTGTTTGTATAATGTTTTACGTTATTTTTCAACACATGTTATATATGAAGGTCGATTTTTTTTTGTGGTGGAGGCAGACCACCCACTTTTCCTGGGTAGAACCAGTACTGTATACCTGCCGTCATCCGTAAGAATCGACACTTCCTCACTTACAAGTCGAGCTCCCAGTGGGATTCGAACCCGCAGCGGTGAGAGGCGAAGGTTTACAATCTCGGCCACCTAAAAAGATTGGTTTCGGTTGACGGGTCATACTAAGGTCGTACTATTGAACGTGTCGAATACCTTCGGACCTTTCCGTCAAATAACGACAACCATAGCGTATAATTTATACGATAGAGGATTCACTTAACATGATTATAACCTCATGTATATACAACATTTTACCATAAAAAGACGCCAGATCAATACTGATACACTGAATCAGAGCAGACTATTCATACCCGTTGTTTTGCAGTTCAGTCGTATCTCTTATTACGCGTGAAATACATGAAAATATGAAATATATATTTTGCCGGGGTTCGGTTTTAATTATTCACTCCCAATTCCGATTTTCAGGTTTTTTCAGGTTTTCATCTTTTATTGTATACTGAAAGGAAAAAGAAACGCATAATGGGTATTTCCGCTATATATTGTATGTTTAATATGCTACTGCTAATCGAATGGGACAGGACGACATTAGGCCTGTCATTTCGGAAAAAGGGTTAACAGCACCGAAGACACAAATGGTTACCCCTTTAAAGTTTCATTATCGACAGAATGCGCATTTGGCTCTAAGCAGGTGAGCTGAACTAAGGCTTTAAACGTTGCAAACTCTTAACACAAAACACAAAACTGAAATGGCTTGACTTTTTCAATCAAAACTTCAACATTTATTTATTTCCTGTATCAAAGTATATTAAAAGGTCTACTACAGTTGTAGACCCGTTTTGTACAAAACATGTTTAGATATATCTGGAATATTACGTGGAATTAGGTGTATATAACAGTTTAGTATAGGCACTTTTTTGATTATGCGTTTCTTTTTTCTTTCAGTATATATCATAGTAAGCAACCTGAAACAATTTGTCTATAGTAAGTGACTTATAGAATACAGATTCAATATATTCAAATAATATCCAACCCGATAAATATAATTTCATTAAATACAATTCGCGTAGTACATATATCATATCATTATAATATATTAACAGTAAACAATTCACCGGGTTTGTGAAACCAAAATAACGCTTTCACTATGAGGTGAATGCAAAACTATTTTCTAAGTATGAGTTCTGCCCAATACGACTGCTTTTGCAAGAGTGAAGTTACATACAGAATTAGGCGGGAATCTCAGAGTGCAGTTATTGAACTGTGAAACCAGTTTACATCACAATATATTCACAACATACTATATACAGTTCATTCATGCACAGTTGTAAACAGTGGCAATCGCAATACTATGATTTGACCTCTTCATACCCAGTCAGGGAACTTTTGAAAACACATCACCTTAAATGGTGATGATGTTTCATCATAAACACTTATTCTCGTGGTCATGATTTTTCATCATCTTTCATTCTTCATTCATTCGTTACATTTTCAAAAATAATTCAGGTTACGATTTATCGTCACATAATATAATCTTGCAAACTTTCAATGTGAGGGTTTTCCGTCACCCAGATTGAAACAAGATAAAAACTGTCAACTTTATCAAAGTGAAACGCTTCATTCCTGTCGCGAAACGCATATTTTGATATATTCAAGCTAAATTCTTCGTCTGTACATTTTTAGAAAATGTTATTACATTCATCAAACAGAATTCGATAAAATTTGGATGATATGCAGTTAAACTTCTGCACCGATTTCTGCCATTTTTCTCGAAAATCAACCCGTGTGTAGACAGGTTCCCTATGTATACTTCTACCGATAAACCAACATACCAACAGGCAACAATAACGGCGATAAACATGGGGACGTGAAATAGATCGGACTTGTAGCTGCGTATTTAATTATGATGGGATGAAACATCATCACCATTTAAGGTGATGGTTTTTCAAAAGTTCCCCGACTGATACCTGGAAAACTAATCACCAGCACTGTGGTCAACTATGTAGATGTAATATCGGTTAAAGAGAAATATGAAAACAGGTTAACATATATATTTACAGGCCTTTTTTCCTTCATAAACCGATATTCGGCCCCTTCCGCTAGCAAAACAAACAACTTCCCCCCCCCCCCCTCTTTGGCTGAGAAAATTCCCCTATTTTATTTTTATTATTATTTTTTTTTTTCCTTTATATTATTTCCACCTCTAACTTTCTCAACATTATTATGTTTGGGATTCATTTATCGAAGACAGTTTATCTGAAATGTACCTCTTTTGCATATGTGCACACCCAAATCTTCAATTTCTGCCAAATACACTGTTACCCAAAATCTCGAAATCGCATTATTTTTTCCCCTTTAACTCGCAAATCACGCTTTTTTCCCCTATTGAAGGGCTTGGGCCTCTTCCCCTATTTCCGCAAAAAAAAACCGGATTTAGAATTACGAACATCGAAAGCTGCACTAGCTCGAAGTACTTATCATAATCCTATGTTCTTAGTTGTATACGTGTTTTAATTTATTTCTACGAAAATACATGAAAGCTTTAAATTATAAAATGTGTTCCTGCACTCATGGCAATCAGAGCGGACGACTTGTACTCGTTCTCATTACGTGGTCTGAGTATTAACTTTCATACCCGATCCAACCCCTTTTCCAAGAAACGAAAATGGGGTTGACTGAGGTATGAAATAAAACCTTAATTTCGGCTTAAAAAGTTTGCATATGGTAAAATTAAACATTTAATAGGTAATTTTAAACATTTTTTCAGTGAATTTCCTTTTTTAAACATGTTTTATTGTCGAAATATCCGTTATAAAATGCTGCTAAGCTTTCCCATCGCTTATTGGAATTAAGGCGGGACCACGTAATGTTTGCAGTTCAACCGTATCTCTTATTATGTGTCGACGTGCCGTAAAACACCATTCATTCATTCATTCTTTCTTATTACCCGTGAAATACATGAACCAATGAGAATAGTACTGACCTAGGTAGGTACTTAGGAATTTTGAAAAGTATATACATGCATTTTGATTGATTGCTGAAAGAATTGTTTTTGTTTGTATGGTGTTTTACGTCATTTTCAACACATGTAAAATTATATATGACTGTTGATTTTTTTTGTGGTGGAGGCAGACAAACCACTTTTCCTGGGTAGAACCAGTACTGTACACCTCCCGTCATCCGTAAGAATCGACACTTCCTCACTTACAAGTCGAGCTCTCAGTGGGATTCGAACCCGCAGCGGTGAGAGCCGAAGGTTTACAACGCAACTACTTAAACCATTCGGCCACGGAGACGTTGTGATTGCTGATAGGAAGGTATTGAAGTAAAGTGAATAAAGTGTTAAGGAAATAGACTTCGTTTTCGAGAACGTGAAACAGAAAATAAATCAAAAGAAAGAAAAAGAGAAAAAATCGGTTTAACAACATCACAAACTGATTTAAGTGATGTTTTAGATCATAAGAAAAATCATCCAGTCGATGGTGGTATGTTTTTTATCACTTACTCACATTCGCTGGTTTGTTGAAGAAAACAAAAACGACACGCCATCTAATGAATGACTTTTTTTATTCTCGTACCATCTCTGTGGTGTACCCGAAACAATAGTTGCCAAAACAAGGGACACAACTACAACAGCTGTGTTATTTTAACATATACAGCAGTAATTCGGCTTATATTTAAACACACGTGTGCTCATCGACAGTTTGGCTCATATTTCAGGGTATTAATGCGGTTTGGTTCATCCTAGAACCTGGTTTAAATCCACAGCGGCCTTGTTGGCAAGTGACCGTTCAAAGACGGTCTACCATTTTATGTTTGTGACGTCATGTACCTTATCTTGTATTCATCCTTGTTATTGTTATCCGTTCGTGTTTTGGCTGTGGTTCCTGTATGCTACATGTCATCTTTGACTAGTATATCTACTCTGATTGTGACTAGTATATCTACTCTGATTGCGCACTACTTGTATTATATATATACATGTATGTGTGTATCTCGGGTGCAAGTGTTACTGTAACACAATCACAATCATATCTAGTTGTAGTATGCAGAGTTACATTGATATAAAATCCTTTGAGTTTAAACTAAGCAATCGACCTAAAACCTTTTTTCCTAGGGAGCTTTCTGAACCGTAAATATACATGAACCTTATAACTAGCACACCAAGAGAATGTTCGTTTACTATGCTTTTTAATATACAGCATGATTGTTTTGATATTACTTTTTTGGACAATTCTCGCCGAAGCTGTCCACTAGTACCGAGCAAAGCTCGGCCGGCGCAGCCCGCCGACGATGATCGGCTAATGAAAGCACATGTGCAAATTTTGAAATCGTACCTGGCTGGGCCAAAAAAATGTGTCGCACCGGGAGCGCCGCCATTGATGAAATTGTGTTCGGCAATTTCGGATTTTTTCCTCAAATCATAAGGGGCTCAGTCTGTTTTACTTGGACGATTATCTCTTTTCGTAGTTTGATAAACGCTTATTCGGAGTATTCGTACTAGTTATTAAATGCATTAAAAGAATGCTTATCATTAGCAGTTGTTTTATTATTTGTTATTGGTTGTCAAAATTAAACTAACCTTCATTAAACCAATGTTTATATCTCTGTTTACAACAACGAAAAACACATTCGTGAAAATTCGACCAATCCCGTCATTTTTCGGGATCACGATGTGATGTCAATATGTGACGTCAATGTATGACGTCATTGTGTCGTTTTGTTGGTAAACAGAGAACTGACCTCTGATATATTTTTTTAATTTGTGCATAGAAATATCTCTCACTTGAATTCAGTTCATCGCAGGGTAAGTAAGAGTGATTTTCACGCACACACTGCTTTTCTGTTTAAAAATGATGAACTGACAGGAGACCAATATTCCAACTGAGTTCAGCCTTCAAGCTTGTCCCACTCATATTAACAATGCTCCTTTCAACAAATACAATGTGACTGGCGATGGTGACTGCTTTTTTCAGTGCCTATGTCTAAGCATCACTGGAAACGTAAATACGTTCCGACAATATATGAATGAATGAATAAATGGTGTTTTACGGAACGTCGACAAGACAATATAGGAGAAATACATGCTCTTATATTGCTGATAACAGGGTTGACATGGAGGAGTTATTGTTAGGGGCTCTTGTTTCAGCCAAAGGTTTTTTTTACTTTTAAAATAAAATTAATCTACTACCTAAATAAGTTGTATATTAGTGAAACAGACATTTTTAGTGGTAAAAAAAACAACCTTACTTTTCAAAATCGGTTGAGAAATAAAAGATTCATGTGCGAAAGTTGTTTCTGATGGGTCATTTTCAATGCAAAATTCTGCTGCCTGAACAATTTGAAAAATATATTTTTTTAGAATGGTTATCCGAAAATGGTTTTGAATTGTTGAATATTAGTGAATTAAGACACCCTGAAAGATTTATAGCAAAATATGAAGTATTACTGAAGTTATTTGACATTTCTTCATTTTCTGCTGTCCCACCAACAAGGAATTTACAAAGGAATAGCCCCATCAAAAAATCATTTTGGCTGTAAAATATTTATTTCTCAACCGATTTTCAAATTATTTACCACTAAAAATGCAATTCTAATGATACATAACTTACATATTATTTAAATTGCTCAAGTTACTGCAGAAAAACCTTTAGCTGAAACAAGCGCCCCAAACAATAGTCCATATTTACCACAGTCCTCACATGACCAAACTTCTATACGAGGGAAGTGATAAATGGTCATGGGTGGGCCGCAGCTTGTCAGATTGAAACTGTGTCTTCCGTTTTAGGCTACAATATCTATGTACACATGAGTTTTACGCTTCAAAATGGTGCAGAGCAATATCACATGTATTCTTTTTCAACCAATGAAGGAGAATGTCATGTACAACCATTGACTTGCTTTTAAACAATGAAGAGTTTCAAGTTCTTATGACGCTGATAGAAGTAAAAGTAAAAAGCGAAAATAACACACCGAAAACACACACGGCAAAAAGAGCAAACATAATTCAGAAAATTATATTAGTACATCATATACTGAACCAAATAAGGACTCACATACCAACTCTAATATAATCAATGACATCCAATCTGTATGTAGGAAACTAGGAATCAATTATGAAAAACCTCTTGAAAACGAAACACAGTCAGAATCAAAGGAAAGGGAAATGAGAAACAAACCGGAAAAAGGTATATTACCAAAACATATCACATAAATGACATACCAGAAGATGCATCATTACAGAAAAATGAAAAATTCGACCTTGCTATGGATGCTATACTTGCCTTTGAAATAGAACAGATGTCGTACATTTTTTTCTAAATTTGAACTTTGTATGGAAAGAAGAACTGAAATGAAAATGAACACTATTTGTAGTCGCTGCCAAAAAGATATGTCTGATACAAAACTATTCTCTCTGGAAAACAATATGAACCCAGGAAAAGGGCCTCTTGAGTAGAAGATAATTTTCATAATTTGGATTTGAAAAAATCACAATGTGAATACCTTAACTTTTACAATAAACTTGGTTCAACATCTATGATAAAGACGACGCGTCTCCGTGGTCGAATGGTTAACGACGTTGTTAACCTTCACCTCTCATCGCTGCAGGTTCGAATCCCACTGGGAGCTCGACTTGTGAGGAAGTGTCGATTCTTACGGATGGTGGGAGGTGTACAGTACTGGTTCTACCCAGGAAAAGCGGGTGGATGCCTCCAACACAAAAAAACGACCGTCATACTAATAATATATCCTTACATGTGTTGAAAATGACATAAAACACCATATAAACTATGATAAAGACCGAGTTTGAGTTTTTTTTAGAGGTGTGTCAAATGTCTAGGCCATTGCTTGGTCAGCTGATTTTGATGATTGAAAGTATGAATAGTCAATTAACTTACTCATATGTTTCGGTGTTTTTTAACATTTATTATGTAATAGGCCTACATCTACATTTTCAATAGTTTCGGTAAAAAAACATGTAACTTTATCACAGACGTTAATATTTCAATGAAACTTCAATCAGCCAATGTCCATCCAACATTGCGGATGACCCCTGGTATGCTAACCATCTCTTCTATAATTCAAAGATATTTCAGGATTTGATATGCTGTCATTGACAAGAAACTTAAGATAGGTAAGTCTTTTATCACAACAATATAGAATAATTATTAAGAGTAAAATATTTGGTTTACAAGTTAAATTTTACATGCGACCTGATATATCATCTGCGTATTAATTTTAAGAGCTCTGCCCGGTCTTAGGCAGTGCCTAAAATTCATATTAATCGCTTTTTCGGTAATGGCGGCTATTGCCGAAAAAAGTCTAAAAACGGACGAGCTAATTAAGCTCGTCAAATGAGCTACAGAGCTCCAAATTAAACACACACACATTTAAATATTAACCCTAAGCTTCGCGCAGCGAAACCCCTAAATTAGCCATCTTTACGACATTGCCTCGACCGCGTTCTTCATGTCAGGGGTTTACCTCGTCCGGCCTGCTTCAGATTTTTTCAGTACGTCCTGTGGTTTGCGGATTCAGACTTTCATGAATAAGCGTATTTTCAAGTTAATTAAATGTAAATGTCTTACTTTTAACTTGTGAGAAGCAGCATATGACGTCAATTAGGGCTAACTGGTGCATCAACAACTGACGTTAAACATGACGTCATGTGCTAATTGCTGTGGTCTACAATGTTTGCAAGTGAAAGTTAGACAGATGCATGAAACGGTTTGGCAATGGGGTAAGGGATGGGGTGGGGGAGGTATTTTCAGATACATCTGTGATAGTGTATCTACTGCATAATAAAATAATAAAAAAAATCCGGAGGATCATGCGTGCTCGACCCACATCCCCGCTATGATAAGTTTAACATCGAGCCGATGCTGTCAATTGGGCCTAGCTATGTACCTGTAGTCCGGAGTAAAAGTTTATGTAAATTGTGAACATTTAATAATTATAAAGTATTGAGCTTCGCTCGAAGCGACTCCCTAAACAGTTAATAAAACAATCATATCTTGGTAGGCTTCGCGAAGCGAAGCCAACAGCCATGTGTCGCACCGTTCTTCAATTCCGTGGTTGATCTTTGTTGGCGTTTTCAAAGGCAAAGTTCTGCATTTTACAGAATAGAGTAGATTGTACATAACGAAACGACGAGGTCACAATATCAAACTTCTTCTGTTGACAACTCACTGTCTAGCAGGCGAACAGAGTTGTTTCCAATCATACCTTTCATAATAGTACGCCTTAACTGCGAGTGATTGTAAAACAAGTGCATTCTTTCATGTTTATTAATCTAGAGATCTAAAAGGGATATATGTCTCTGATTCATTTCATACTTTACAGTGGTGAAATATCTCCAGTAGTATAAATTAAACATGACTAATAAACACTATTGTAAGCTTCGCACGAATCGTATATCACATACTGCGATGCGATAAGCTCCCAAATCCCTTACAAATTCATATTTTATAACATATGGCAACTAGTGTGGTAAACTTGGTGAAATGCAGTTTGTAAACACCATAAAAAAATACCGACCGCAGCGAGGTGTGTCACAACTATTTAACAATATATGTGTATCTCACAAAGGCTAAAAACTCTGATAATAGCATGCATATTAAATATGACTACTCAAAATTAAATTATTAAAACATATCTGTCGAAATAAAAAAACTTTGATTTGAAATAAAACACCAGGCCTATATATAGCACATATTAAAATAAAAATTGACAACATATATAATTCATCCAACTTTATTAAGCCAATAAGAATTATTGTGAATTTTATCCACTCACATTTCCCACTTCGCTGTGCTCTCCTTTGCCCCTAGCTTGACCATTGAAATATTAATAATATTTTCAGAATTGTACAACATTTTTTCCAGCAGCTGTTTGCAATTTCTTGTTCTGCCTCTGCCCATGTTTGTAAGGTCGCCTCCATTTTGAACACGTGACGAAATAATCTAACGTGATTGGTCAAATGTTAAAGTTTATAACTGGAAGTCTATGGAGGCAGTTGAAATGCACATGACTTAAGGCTGTTCGGTGGCGATTAGAAATTGTTTCTAACTTATATTCAGTCTATATACCGTTGCAACCTTTGGCAGTTTGAATATTAAAGCGGATTTTCGGCTCATTCTGAAATATAATCCCGAACATTGTATGCATATGACGGTGAACATGGAACCCTCAATGAGGAATTTTCGTACCATTCCATGGTGTATGGTCTCAGTTCTATTAAAATGCTTTGCCCAAAACGAGAAAACAATGGGCGAAATAAAGAAATGAAATTAATTATGAGCAGGGGTTATGAAGCCTGCGTATCAGAAATAACAGTAAAAAAACTAAATTAAAAAGCAGACAACATACATGTACTAGTATCCTAAGGGTGTTTAAACAATACTCAGAACCTTTAAAATGTTTGTGTCTGTTTACACGTAAACAATATATAAGATAAAATGACTGATTTAAGTTAAACTCGATTGTTTTAATAGCACGTGAGTCACGTCTTTTGATAGTAAATGAATTATTACACACTGTGAAAGCAGTGACTAAACTTGTTTCCATCAGTATATATGGTCATTATTGCGACAGTGCCTTTGATTTAAAGACCTAAACTTAACGGTACTTTGACACTGCAATTAGTCGTTAAAAAGCACGAAAAACGGTAATTCTTGATTATTTCAATATGTACGCGGAGAGAAAATACAGGTACTAACTGACAATATGAAACGAGTTCAGGATCAGTATCTTATTCATTAAACATCGGACACAGATTGCTTTTACTCTTAAACTAATGTGTGTTTCAAAGTCCGTTTGTATAAACAGTATCACCCTTTAAATAAACCACACAATTTCAAAGTTGCGTGAAGTTACGGACATGCATCTTTCTTTCTACTGATACTGCACACAACCAGTTCTGATTATCACGGCAGCATAGTTTCCGAGGAAGGTTTACGGGCTTTTTGAATCACTGGTTAGCACAGAAATTTAGCGAGATATTTAAAGTGCACATGGTATGGCTCTCTCTGCATACGCCATAATGCTATTACGTCCCGGCAGTTTGATACATACCGTCATTCAGTACTTACCTGTGTTTAAAGTAATCAACTTATAATCTAAATTGTCTTTATGAGCGTGTCTGTTAGTGGATGTTAAACAGTAATGTATTTATTTATGTTTTGCCATTCCTGCCATATCTGCTATGTGTTACGATTATGTTAAGTACTTCGAACTAGTGCAGCTTTCGATGTTCGTAATTCTAAATTTATAGAGGATATTTGTTGGTTTGGAGGGAATATAGGACTTATTTTCATCTCGATTTCATCTCATTTCATCTTATATTTTCACGAGTGCTTTATAAAATATAAGTTTTCTCGAAGCACACGTGAAAATATAAGTTTTCTCACTTCGAGATGAAAATAAGTCCTATATTCGCGACAAACCAACACATATTCTATTTATTATATACTTTTTATCATGCAACACTACCAACTATTTCAAACATAAAATACGTTTCATTCCGACAGTTCCCCTTTAACGTATCGATAAATATAGTAACGCCAGCGCGTGAGGCGATTTACATATATTTAGTGCGCATAGAATCTAGTTCTAAGCTTTGACACGAATTATGACTGTTATAAGCAAATGTAGAAAAAAGTAGTTCCATTTTTTCCGGCAGTGAGAATATAAGTTCTTATATTCTCACTGTGAAAATATAAACAATGAGAATATAAGGTTTATTCTAACCATACAATCCACTATTTCGATGGGAAGTATGTAATAAATATATATATATATATTATATTTTTCTGTGAATCAGCTTTGGTAACAATTGAATTGAATTGAATTGGGGATTTAAGGCGCACCAACACATGAAAAGGTTATATGGCGCCTAAAAGGCATGAACATGCCAGGCTCATCTTCCATGTACATCGAGATAAAATATGGAAAATGGGCCTAGAACCTTCTCACCCTGAACTGCAGAGTTGTTGCAAATTCTATCGTAGAAACTCCATTTACGCTGGAGCCACGTTATTGTTTTTCTGCCACTGCTCTTTTGATGCGAGCGAGATAGCACCTGAAACAATGCAGGGATCATGATGAAGACCTTTAATGAACATGAACAAAAAATGATAAAATGAACATGAATTTGGGGGGATTCTACCCCTCTGCCTACCCCTCCAAAGGGATCTGCAGTGGCCCTATTCTTTGCCCCTTGACCAAATGGGGGCACCCGGGAACCACACGGGGCGCTTTGGTAACAATGAAATATATCAAAGTGGGGCAGAAATTCAAATCAGTTGGTGGTTCTGAACGTCGGTGGTTCTACCCAGGTGCCCGGTCCGTGCACGAAAATTGTTTCTATTTTCGGAGTTTGGGGTCTTAGTTTGGAGTTTGGAGTACGAAGTACATACGTTATAGGCAGAGTACGAAGTACATACGTTATAGGCAGAGTACGAAGTACATACGTCAGAGGCAGAGTACGAAGTACATACGTTATAGATACAGTACGATGTACATACATTATAGGTAGAGTACTAAGTACAGACGTTATATGCAGAGAACTAAGTGCGTACGTTATCGTTATAGGTAGAGGACTAAGTACATACGTTATAGGCAGAGTACGAAGAACATACGTTATAGGCAGAGTACGTTGTAGGTAGAGAATTAAGTACATACGTTATAGACATAGTACGAAGTACATAAGTTATAGATAGAGTACTAAGTACAGGCGTTATATGCAGAGTAATAAGTAAGTACATACGTTATAGGCATAGTACAGGCAGAGTACTAAGTACATACGTTAGAGGTAGAGTACTAAGAATATGCATTATATGTTGGCAGAGTACTAAGTACATACGTTATAGGTAGAGTACTGAGTACACAGGCTATAGGTTGAGTACGAAGTTTACACGTTATAGATAGAGTGCGATGTACATACGTTATATGCAGAGTACGAAGTACATACGGTATAGGTAAGGTGCTAAGTACATGCGTTATAGGCAGAATACTATGAGTACCATATATGCAGCGTACTTAGTACATACATTATAGGTAAGTAAAAACGTTATAGGTAGAGTACTAATGACATTAGTTACGCCGTAAGAAATATCAATGGCACATCGGCAGAATACAAAGTACATACCTTATAGGCAGGCAGAGTACTAAGTACATGCGTTATATGCAGAGTACTAAGTACATACGTTATAGGCAGGCAGAGTACTAAGAACATACGTTATAGAAAGTGTACTAAGTACATACGTTATAAGTAGAGTACTAAGCACATACGCTATAGGTTCAGTACGAAGTACATGCATTATAGGTACAGTGCAATGTACATACGTTAAAGGCAGAGTACGAAGTACATGCGTTAGAGGCAGAGTACTAAGTACTTATTTTATAAATAAGGTACGAAGTACATACGTTATAGACAGAGTACTAAGTACATACGTCATAGGAAGAGTACGAAGTACATAAGTTATAGGCAGAATACGTAGTACATACGTTGCAGGTAGAGTACGAAGTACATACGTTATAGGCGGAGTACGAAGTACATACGTTATAGGCAGAGTGCGAAGTACATACGTTGTATGCAGGCATGGTATTAAGTACATAGGTTATAGGTAGAGTACTAAGTACATACGTTATAGAAAGAGTACTAAGTACATACGCTATAGGCTGAGTACGAAGTACATGCATTATAGGTACAATGCGATGTACATACGTTATAGGCAGAGTACGAAGTATTTGCGTTAGAGGCAGAGTACGAAGTACTTACTTTATAAATAGATACTAAGTACATACGTTATAGTCAGAGTACTAAGTACATACGTTATAGGCAGAGTACTAAGTACATACATTATAGCAGAGTACGAAGTACATACGTTATAGGCAGAGTACGAAGTACATACGTTATAGGCAGAGTACAAAGTACATACGTTATAGGCAGAGTACTAAGTACATACGTTATAGGCAGAGTACGAAGTACATACGTTGTATGTAAAGTACTGAATACATACGTTATAGGCAGAGTACTAAGTACATACGTTATTGACAGAGTGCGAAGTACATACGTTGTATGCAGGCACAGTACTAAGTACATAAGTCATAGGTAGAGTACGAAGTACATACATTATATATACAGTACGAAGTATATGCATTATATGTAGAGTACTAAGTACATACATTATAGCAGAGTACGAAGTACTTACGTTATAGGCAGAGTACGAAGTACATACGTTATAGGCAGAGTACTAAGTACATACATTATAGGCAGAGTACTATGTACATACGTTATAAGCAGAGTACGAAGTACATACGTTATAGGCAGAATACGAAGTACATACGTTATAGGCAGAGTACGAAGTACATACGTTATAGCAGAGTACGAAGTACATACGTTATAGGCAGAGTACGAAGTACATACGTTATAGCAGAGTACGAAGTACATACGTTATAGGCAGAGTACGAAGTACATACGTTATAGGCAGAGTACTAAGTACATACGTTATAGGCAGAGTACTAAGTACATACGTTATAGGCAGAGTACTAAGTACATACGTTATATGCAGAGTACTAAGTACATACGTTATAGGCAGAATACGAAGTACATACGTTATAGGCAGAGTACGAAGTACATACGTTATAGGCAGAATACGAAGTACATACGTTATAGGCAGAGTACGAAGTACATACGTTATAGCAGAGTACGAAGTACATACGTTATAGGCAGAGTACGAAGTACATACGTTATAGGCAGAGTACGAAGTACATACGTTATAGGCAGAGTACTAAGTACATACGTTATAGGCAGAATACGAAGTACAAACGTTATAGGCAGAGTACGATGTACATACGTTATAGGCAGAGTACTAAGTACATACGTTATAGGCAGAGTACGAAGTACATACGTTATAGGCAGAGTACTAAGTACATACGTTATAGGCAGAGTACGAAGTACATACGTTATAGCAGAGTACGAAGTACATACGTTATAGGCAGAGTACGAAGTACATACGTTATAGGCAGAGTACGAAGTACATACGTTATAGGCAGAGTACGAAGTACATACGTTATAGGCAGAGTACTAAGTACATACGTTATAGGCAGAATACGAAGTACATACGTTATAGGTAGAATACGAAGTACAAACGTTATAGGCAGAGTACGAAGAACATACGTTATAGGCAGAGTACGAAGTACATACGTTATAGGCAGAGTACTAAGTACATACGTTATAGGCAGAGTACTAAGTACATACGTTATAGGCAGAGTACGAAGTACATACGTTATAGCAGAGTACGAAGTACATACGTTATAGGCAGAGTACTAAGTACATACGTTATAGGCAGAATACGAAGTACATACGTTATAGGCAGAGTACGAAGTACCTACGTTATAGGCAGAATACGAAGTACATACGTTATAGGCAGAGTACTAAGTACATACGTTATAGGCAGAGTACGAAGTACATACGTTATAGCAGAGTACGAAGTACATACGTTATAGGCAGAGTACTAAGTACATACGTTATAGGCAGAGTACGAAGTACATACGTTATAGCAGAGTACGAAGTACATACGTTATAGGCAGAGTACGAAGTACATACGTTATAGCAGAGTACGAAGTACATACGTTATAGGCAGAGTACGAAGTACATACGTTATAGGCAGAGTACGAAGTACATACATTATAGGCAGAATACGAAGTACATACGTTATAGGCAGAGTACGAATAACATACGTTATAGGCAGAGTACGAAGTACATACGTTATAGGCAGAGTACGAAGTACATACGTTATAGGCAGAGTACTAAGTACATACGTTATAGGCAGAATACGAAGTACATACGTTATAGGCAGAGTACTAAGTACATACGTTATAGGCAGAGTACTAAGTACATACGTTAAAGGCAGAGTACGAAGTACATACGTTATAGGCAGAGTACTAAGTACATACGTTATAGGCAGAGTACGAAGTACATACATTATAGCAGAGTACGAAGTACATACGTTATAGGCAGAGTACTAAGTACATACATTATAGGCAGAGTACTAAGTACCTACGTTATTGACAGAGTGCGAAGTACATACATTGTAGGCAGGCACAGTACTAAGTACTTAAGTCATAGGTAGAGTACGAAGAACATACATTATATATACAGTACGAAGTATATGCATTATATGTAGAGTACTAAGTACATACATTATAGCGCAGTACGAAGTACATATGTTATAGGTAGAGTACTATGTACACTCGTTATAGGCAGGCATAGTACTAAGTACATACGGTATAAGTAGGGTACTAAGTACATACGTAGCAGGTAGAGTACGAAGTACATACATTATATATACAGTACGAATTACATGCGTTATAGGTAGAGAGCGAAGTACACACGTTATAAGTAGAGTACTAAGTACATGCGTTATAGGTAGAGAGCGAAGTACACACGTTATAGGTAGAGAGCTAAGTACATACGTTATAGGTAGAGAGCGAAGTACACACGTTATAAGTAGAGTACTAAGTACATACGTTATAGGTAGAGAGCTAAGTACACACGTTATAAGTAGAGTACTAAGTACATGCGTTATAGGTAGAGAGCGAAGTACACACGTTATAGGTAGAGAGCTAAGTACATACGTTATAGGTAGAGAGCGAAGTACACTTGTTATAGGTAGAGAGCTAAGTACATACGTTATAAGTAGAGAGCGAAGTACACACGTTATAGGTAGAGAGCGAAGTACACACGTTATAGGTAGAGAGCGAAGTACACACGTTATAGGTAGAGAGCTAAGTACATACGTTATAGGTAGAGAGCGAAGTACACACGTTATAGGTAGAGAGCTAAGTACACACGTTATAGGTAGAGAGCGAAGTACACACGTTATAGGTAGAGAGCTAAGTACATACGTTATAGGTAAAGAGCGAAGTACACACGTTATAGGTAGAGAGCGAAGTACATACGTTATAAGTAGAGTACTAAGTACATACGTTATAGGTAGAGTACTAAGTACATACGTAATAGGCTGAGTACTAAGTACATACGTAATAGGCAGAGTACGAATTAGATTATAATTATATGCAGTACGAAGAACATTTGTTATAGGTAAAGTACGAATTACATGAGTTAAATGCAGAGTACGAATTACATACTTTATATATACAGTACGAAGTACATATGTTATAGGCAGAGTACTAAGTACATATATTATAGGCAGAGTACGAATTACATTATAATTATATACAGTACGAAGAACATTTGTTATAGGTAAAGTACGAATTACATGAGTTAAATGCAGAGTACGAATTACATACTTTATATATACAGTACGAATTACATATGTTATAGGCAGAGTACTAAGTACATATATTATAGGCAGAGTACGAATTACATTATAATTATATACAGTACGAAGAACATTTGTTATAGGTAAAGTACGAATTACATGAGTTAAATGCAGAGTACGAATTACATACTTTATATATACAGTACGAGGTACATATGTTATAGGCAGAGTACTAGGTATATGTGTTATATGCAGAGTACTATGTACATACGCTATTCACATAGTACTATGTACACTCGATATAGGCAGGCAGAGTACTAAGTATATACGTTATATGTAGAGTACGAAGTACATACATTATAGGTAGAGAGCGAAGTACACACGTTATAGGTAGAGAGCGAAGTACACACGTTATAGGTAGAGAGCTAAGTACATACGTTATAAGTAGAGAGCGAAGTACACACGTTATAGGTAGAGAGCGAAGTACACACGTTATAGGTAGAGAGCGAAGTACACACGTTATAGGTAGAGAGCTAAGTACATACGTTATAAGTAGAGAGCGAAGTACACACGTTATAGGTAGAGAGCGAAGTACACACGTTATAGGTAGAGAGCGAAGTACACACGTTATAGGTAGAGAGCGAAGTACACACGTTATAGGTAGAGAGCGAAGTACACACGCTATAGGTAGAGAGCGAAGTACACACGTTATAGGTAGAGAGCTAAGTACATACGTTATAGGTAGAGAGCGAAGTACACACGTTATAGGTAGAGAGCTAAGTACATACGTTACAGGTAGAGAGCGAAGTACACACGTTATAGGTAGAGAGCTAAGTACATACGTTATAGGTAGAGAGCGAAGTACACACGTTATAGGTAGAGAGCGAAGTACACACGTTATAGGTAGAGAGCTAAGTACATACGTTATAAGTAGAGAGCGAAGTACACACGTTATAGGTAGAGAGCGAAGTACACACGTTATAGGTAGAGAGCTAAGTACATACGTTATAAGTAGAGAGCGAAGTACACACGTTATAGGTAGAGAGCGAAGTACACACGTTATAGGTAGAGAGCGAAGTACACACGTTATAGGTAGAGAGCTAAGTACATACGTTATAGGTAGAGAGCGAAGTACACACGTTATAGGTAGAGAGCTAAGTACATACGTTATAGGTAGAGAGCGAAGTACACACGTTATAGGTAGAGAGCTAAGTACATACGTTATAGGTAGAGAGCGAAGTACACACGTTATAGGTAGAGAGCTAAGTACATACGTTATTTGCAGAGTACGAAGTACATACGTCAGAGGCAGAGTACGAAGCACATACTTTATAAATAGAGTACGAAGTAAATACGTTATATATATAGTACGAAGTACATACGTCATAGGTAGAGTGCTAAGTGCATACGTTATATGCAGAGTACCAAGTACACATGTTAAAGGCATAATACTAAGTACGAACGTTATAGGTAGAGTACTAAGTACATTAGTTCATTATAAGGACATTAGTTACGCCATAAGCAACACATATCGATATTGATGTCACACAATAAGATTGTAAATGTCACGAAAATATCGTGCCATTGAACAATAGAAGCACAATCAAATTCAGTAGATTTCCGATCTGTTTTCGGCCAAGATCATACACATTTGCACGAGTGAAATATATGTT
The DNA here is from genome assembly GCA_037043455.1 of Cyrtodaria siliqua. NCBI lineage: Eukaryota > Metazoa > Mollusca > Bivalvia > Adapedonta > Hiatellidae > Cyrtodaria > Cyrtodaria siliqua. The sequence goes on along the minus strand of JAWPHD010003026.1, from coordinate 104,124 downwards.
TTATCAATTTTAAGCAATCTTGATCCGTGCTTTTATCAGAGACTCACGAAAGTACGACATGATATTTATTTAATTGTTTTGGTGATAACTGGAACAATATACAAGATACAATATACAAGATACAAGATACAAGAAGATTTATTTTAAGTCGGTTTTCACAAACAAATTATAACATTTAATATAGCAGCTAAAACAGAAAGAGCATGGGGTTAAAATTATATATATATTCTATGATATTTAAAACATACAATTTGGGCTCTCATAATATTATTAGTATCATAATAGCCCAGGTAAAAACATGATTAGACAGAGATAAACACATTCAAGGACAGGATTTACATGTAAGCACATTTTTAGCACATTTTAGCATTACACACATTTAAAATAATTATTCTAAGCACACATGCATAATACATAGAAAATGTCAACAAATAGAGCATAAGTACACATACAGTTTTACATCTAGCACACGTCTGCCACCTTAATTAAACTAGAACATTTACTAAAAATAATCCTTTAAAACAATTTACAATCACAACAAAAGCACGTTTAAAACACTCATATTTTTTTATAAAGTATGTTAATAGTATGTTAGGTATTAAGAATATGAAATAAGACCTAAGACATAATCATGCAGACACATAAGCAAAAATTAAATAAATTTTTCACAAAAACACAAAGAGAGCAAGCAAACAAACACATAATTTATCCCACGGTTGTCCAACATACAAGCTAGACCACCATGAGACAAAACCATGCGTTTTTAAAGAACAACCAAAGCAATATTAGGTACACTTACATATCATCCCATGGTTAGCCAACATACACGCTAGACCACCATGAGAATGCTATACACATTCTAGATTGTATGCTTTTATCTCCCAAGGCTTCGCGACTTACGACTATATCTCTCAATTTAGGACTAATTGATATTCAATAATATAAGGGTCAAGGTAATATGTCATCCTAATCTGATATCACGAATTGTTAACATGCGTTCAATGCACTTTTTACATATACTTCGAGAGTTTATAGTGCAAAATGTTTATAAGGGGTTACACAAAAGAATACGGGATATGAACATTCGCAAACGCAGAACAGGTTGACATACCTATTTCCTTGTGGCACTGTTTCGCCAATAAAGGTTATTTTTAACAACGGGTTATCACACTGATCAACCGGCTGCAGCGAAGTCAGATGGTTGCAGAGAAGTCAGATGGACGAAATTGTTAGAAGTTAATATTGGGGTTAGAAGTTTTGCTTTCTGTTGCGTATTTTGCTAAAATGTTTGGAAAATGAATATGAAGATTTCAAAAGGAATGACAGAGGATGCTTTCACTTTAAAAACCCAGTAATAAAACGGCGTTAGTGCGTATAGGACCCTGTATAAATGTCCAAAGATTTGTGAAAACTATGAATCTTTCACTTTAAAAACCCAGTAATAAACATGATAAAACGACGTTAGTAACAGGTAACACAATGTTTACTAAATGCACTGAAAACATTAATAGGTAATTACAAGTACTCGTGTTAAGTTTCAATCCAAAATGTACAGTGGCTACCCTAGCAATCGTCAAAAATGCGAAATAATTGCTTAAAACACACTGACCTTCCCGTTCGCATCAGAAATGTTCACGCTGACCACCGTTCGCACGTGTAAAACACCTCTGATATTCCAGTTCGCTTTTATTTTTTTCCCCTGATGACTTTAAAATTCTATAACTCGGAAAGTTGTCATTATTTCAATGAGGTAGTTTGTACAGTTATACAAAAAGAATTGACGATCGTGACAAGCATTTTAAATTGAATCACAGTTGCGAATATCACTCGTTATATTTGTGTTTATTCTGGTAGTTATTTCATAGTTTTTACCAATTCTCTAACGTATTTTTGTTACTGGGTTTTTAAAGTGAAAGCTTCCTCTGTCATTCCTTTTGAAATCTTCATAATCATTTTCTAAACATTTTAGCAAAATACGCAACAGAAAGCAAAAATACTAACACCACCATTAACTTCTAGCAATTTTGCCCATCTGACTTCTCTGCAACCATCTGACTTCGCTGCAGCCGGTTGACCAATGTGGTTATAGAGTTATAATTAAATGATACAGTTTTAATGTTCTAGATAGAGATAGATAATAAGAATATTATCATTTAAAATTACTTCAGAACTATTGCTTGGCCATCTTTGAAAACAAATCCAAAATCGACGGGATATGGTCAAGTGAATTGTTTAACCAATAACGTATTTTAGGCACCGGCAATGTCAACCATATAGACATTACATCAACACTATTTATTAGATAGAATACTTTCATGGCTGGAATTGTGCGTTTATATTCCAACGTTTTAGTACTATTATACTCTAAGTTATTTTGTTTTTTATGTGAAATAAATTAGTCCAGCGAGTGTAGACGAGACATCATTTCAGAATAAAATAAGTCATTTTATCACATAATTCAAATTTGGAAGTACACCATTGTAAAAAAACAAAGATTTCTATAAAAGTCAGTAAACACACTGTGAGTAACAGTCTGATTAAATCATGTTATGCCCAACCATCACTTTTTATTGGAATATATGACAAACGTGTACAAACCATATAGTATACAATAGGTGTTCAACTTGGCTAACTAAGGAAATTAATATGTGATAAAGTAAAGTATATTTAAATTCTGTTACCATCATAAAATCGCAAATTTTATTTTGTATTGCCATTGACCATATTACATAAAGAATATAGTTCCACACAGAATTATGTTCATTTTCTCATATTCTCATATTTCTAATATATTGCAGAGAACCGTCTTAAGAAATTATGTGTGCGTTATTTTTAATCACCTGTACATTTTAATACCCATTACTTTGTTAACATATGGAACATCCCCTTTTAAAACGTTGACTTGATAAACACTGAGGATACATGTAATATCATGAAACATAAGTTAATCGTGGCCGATTCGATGTCCGCATTAATAAGCAATGTAAATTAATAGTGGTTGCCATAGATTTCTGTAACATTTACACTGGCTATGTGTTTTCTAGGTTTGGAAAGGAATGTGTACCAACAACTGAAACCAGATGGTAGTTTCCATTCGTTTGGAGCAGCAGACTTGACAGACACAGAAGAACACAAGGATTGGTTTTATTTCAGTAGATTTAAAACCAAGTTGTATATCGCAGAGACAGTGACACGGGACACATTCATATAAGAGTAGTGTGGGGAACAGATGAAAGCAATTACAGTTTTTACAATGGCAATACAGTATATTAAAGAACAAGCAGTGACTTAATTGCGTGACTAGGTCCCTTATATACTGGAAAACGACATAAGGTGGATCAGTTTCGACAAAATCAGTTTTGACGACGACAAAGTGACTTATAACTGACTTACTAGCATTTGTTTAGTGCTGTGTGTCGGCCGTAAAAAGGCGCCTCGACTACAAAACAGTTGTGTTATTACTTATAAATCCTTTGGGATCATCAAGCCCAATCTTTGTGGCTTTAAAGTAGAATATCGCCTAAGCCGGTGCTAGGAGGCGGGAGAGGTTTGCACTTCACAGTACCTATCATGAACAGACTCAATAAAACCGAGTCTGCTACTTTTATCTCTTGTTTGTGTTTGTTGCTACCAAGGGTTCCCGTTTTCAGTATTTAATATTGGAACCGGAGGCAGCTTCTATGTTTTCTAAAGAACAGCCAATATTGAACAATACTGATAAGGAAAATATAAGTGAAATAGTTAAAAGAGTATGAGAGTGGACCTTTGGAAACTGCCGAACACGATATATACGAAATATTGCAGTCTCGGTTTGATTGAGTTGTTCGTGAACGGTAGTGAAATATGCTTGCTACCGTTCACGCCCCCTAGCCCCGGGTTGAGCAGAACTCAATATTCATAAAATCAATATTACAGCATTTTAACCATCCCGAGTTTGCAGTCCAGGAGAGATACATTTTAGATGATATTGATGGCGGAACAACTGATATTTGCCGTCATGAGGTAATAGCAGAAAAGTGAACGTATGCGTGAGAATCACACGGACCAGGATGAAATACAGGAAATACTCATGCTTTATAGATGTCATAAATAAACGAACGTCTGCGTGAAAATCACACGGACCCAAGGATAAAATACATTTAATACACATGCTTTATAGGTGACATAAATAAACGACTGTATGCGTAACAATCACACATACCTAAGGATACAATCCAGGTAACACACATGCTTCATAGATGTCATAAGTAAACGAATGTATGCGTGAGAATCACACGGATCCAGGGATGAAATACTGGTAATAATATGAACTGAGGTAAAACCTTCAGAAGAGCACAGAAAATTTGAAAGTAAAACAGATAAAAATCAATGAAAGAATAATACATATAACTTTTCAAATGAATGCAACTCAATAGTGAGGTCCTCTCAGGAGTTTTGGGGGAAAATGGCCATTTATAATTGGTGAACTAGGGAACAATGGCTGTTATTTTCAGGGAAAAAGAGAACATTGACACATATTTTCAGGGAACAATGGAACATGACTTTACAGGTAATAATATGAACTGAGGTAAAACCTTCAGAAGAGCACAGAAAATGTGAAAGTAAAACAGATAAAAATCAATGAAAGAATAATACATATAACTTTTCAAATGAATGCAACTCAATAATGAGGTCCTCTCAGGAGTTTTGGGGAAAATGGCCATATATAATTGGTGAACTAGGGAACAATGGCTGTTATTTTCAGGGAAAATGAGAACATTGACACATATTTTCAGGGAACAATGGAACATGACTTTACAGGAAATAAAATTCTAACATCTAGTTCTAATATTAAAAAGAATATAAGAATCCATCATGAGTATCAATGTGGGATAGATAAATCTCACCCGAGGGGTCAGAATTTCAGCCAGGGACGAGGCTCTAAATCTCACCCGAGGGGTCAAAAAAAAATCCCTGGCTGAAATTCTGACCCCTCGGGTGAGATTTATCTATCCCACATTGATTAGTTGATCTATCCCACATTGATTGACAGTTAATCAATGTGGGATAGATAAATCTCACCCGAGGGGTCAGAATTTCAGCCAGGGACTCGGCGAGCCTCGTCCCTGGCTGAAATGTTGACCCCTCGGGTGAGATTTAGAGCCTCGTCCCTGGCTGAAATTCTGACCCCTCGGGTGAGATTTATCTATCCCACATTGATTAACTCATGATGGATTATTTTTCTCTCATTTGTGTACAAAACAGAGATAAATAGATTGATGAAGGCGCCATCCGCTGTTTTTTTTTATTTTGTTCTAGACATTTTTTCATCAAAAGAAACTGACGAATTGAAAAAGATCGCACAACAAAAGTACATACTGAAATGTATGTACTAAAAATAACTAGTTCACATCGTTTTGGCGTAGTAATATATATGTCATTTCATAACAAGTTTTTTTCAACAAAAACAAACTAATGCATCGATTTTTATTGTTGTAATTTTAACTATTTAATAATGAAACAACAAGTAAATAATTTATCTTATTCAAATTAAACTGCACTACATTACATTGTTTAGAACTCTTTTTTATGTGTTTCGTCGTAAATGATGACGCGTTCAATGTCATACTACGTCATAATTCACTGATGATGTCAAACAAGCACATGTTTTCAATCTGTGTCTGAATCGCTCAGAATGCGTCGTCTTTGAGGATTACTGGCTCCATAATTCATATTGATGTTGATTGTGCATCCCTGGATGTGGCTTCCTGTAAATAGACCCTCAAGAATGTTTTTGTGTGACGCCACGGATGTGCTTGAACTCGAAACTGGATTTTCCACTACTGTCAGTGGAAGTGCTGCTCCCATTTTATTCGGGAATTCTGTGTTCTGTGACTGTGTGATGGATTTTGTTGTGCCAGTTCTGGACAGGATGTGCGATATGGCGTGCTTTTGACCATCGTTCAGGGATCTATAATTATTAAGTGATCCGACATTTTTGTGTCCAGTCACGTACACCTGAAGAGAGTCGGGAACATAACTGTCCGTCATTTTTTGAACGAGAGTTTTTCGGACGCTTGTGTTTGTTATCCGTTTATTCTCAGGTAAGTTGGCTGACACGGCCATTTTTTTCATTATTCCTTCAATTTTATTTTTTCCGATAGGTCCACGAAGAAACCATTGTTCGTTTGCTTTGGGGTTTATGTTGTTTGTAACCACAGCCAAATAAAATGGATCATCCGGTTGACAGTAGGTTTCCGGCCGTTTCGACTGATACTGCATATACGTCGCAACAGGACACCTTTCTCTGTTCAAAGGCGTGGCATACATTCTTGGAGGACACACTTTACATTTCTAGTATCATCTCCTGTCCTTGTTTTTGTTGTGCGTTCGTGGTACTCAAGATAATCCTCGTTTGTTCCGTGGTCGCTTAACAATTTTATGTCTCCCCAACAAATTTGTCTGTGTTCTTCGGACCCTCCGCGAATACCAAAATGCAAAGTATTTAAATACCACAACGTGTTTACAAGAGACGTTGGGGTGTCTGTTCCTAGTTGTTTGCTTTGATACAGTTTATTTACGTCCTCGTCACTTAAAGGTTCAGACTTGAATGGTTTGGCACCTTTTCCCTTGGCTTTCAAATCACGCTGCTTCATTCGCAGTGCATCCCTTGTACCCGCAAATTCGACGGATGATGACATAATAATTTCCCCATATTTGTGCCGTTTTAACTGTCTTTCAAACGAGTTGACAAGCCCTCTTAAATATGATGGTTCGTATTCACCACCGTCACTTTTTCTGACATTTATTAGAAATTCAGAAAGATACCTGTTCAATTCTGAAGGTGGAATCAGGTGAATTTCTCTCGTCTCCTGGTGCCTTTCTGTAAGAAATTGTTGTAATAATTTCACATGTGACAACGTTTTCCTCAAAGTGTTTTGGTTTTCATTTTGAGCAATAAATTGGTCTGGCTCAACGTTGCAAAATCTTGAAGCAATTTTGTTTACAAACAGACGACATAAAAGTAGTTCCTGACAGTGACGTCATAGGTCACATGTCATGTAAGACAGTGTTATCTCACATGAGGGAAAAACCTATCTCACATGACTAGAAATGGGAGAAAATGTGATGACAGTGTTGCAACTATAATTACTGTAGGCCAGAATGAATTTGCGGAACATTAGCAAATCTTTCAAACATTAAAAATATTTTATGAGAACAAGGGAACATTGGAAAAATAGTTTTGAGCAACAAAGCAAAATAGTTGTGGGGAACAAGGGAACACTGACTCATATTTTCAGGGAACAAAGTAAGATGTACCCCTTCCCCCTCTTGGGGGCCACAATAGTAAGAAGAATGAATAAATCATTAAATGCAATGTACAATTTGAAAGGGAAATTGCATTTACCATATTGTTCATACTGAGGGGGGACTGATTAAAACATATGTTCAAGACGTTTTTTGATAATAATGAAATCAAGTGTATATTTAGATTGAAACGTTTTAGACTATCTTGAAAGAAACTAAACTGCCAAATTGAGCATTTACCTCACTGCTTCAAGTAGATACTGTCGTGATATAACTAAACTGAAAGATTGTTAACTATACATATACATACACTCAAGTTAGATATGAAAACGCAACACGGGAATTTCCGCTATATATTGTATATACTGCACACTTAATTGCACATAATATTCCAAAGAAATCCAAAGATGTTTTTTTAAAAAAAAGTTGCAGTTAACTAGAGAAAGGACACAACTGTGATGTTGTAGACGTTTTAATCACACTACACTTTGTAACAAGAACTTCGTCAATGTTGAAGTTGCTCTTCGAAAAATTGAGCTAGTTCAGTACTGTATTTAACGTAAATTTAAACATTGCACAATTTTGCATCCTAAGTTTGCTCACATGATTGAGCCAAACGCGTACTCTGTGAATAATGAAACATTGCAGGAATACTATTTGCTGTATTATTTGTTGTTTTAGTATTTTTTCCAAAAGGAAAGGTCTTACGTAGCCATGTACCATTGGAAAATATTGAATTAATCGCCCGACGTCGGCATATCCAACAATTAGCCGACATCTGACCGATATCTTTCCAGCAAATCATAAAAAGATCACACAAACCCAGTCAGCAAGCCTATATCGGACCGATATGTTTCCTATTTACAGATAACGTAGACGTCGGGCCTTGCCGCTCTGTTACTGTTACCGATATCGGATAGATATCGGTAACCGAGCGGCAGTCTGCATAACGGCCCGATGTCTATGACAGATAACGGATAGACATCGGGCCGATCTACCGACATTCCGACCAATTATCGATATCTATCCGATATGGCCATGTTGGTTGGGGAGTGGTGGGGTGGCTTGTAGTCTAGACATTTCAGGAGAGGGGGGTCTGTCTGAGGAAACCTTTCCTCTTTTTTTTTCAGGGTGATATTTTGTAAATTTTGCTAGGTTGTAGTCTGAAGAAACGCTTTCCGTTCGCGGCGAGGGTGGTTTGTCCATAAATAATTAATCATTTAAACTTGCTCAACATAAACTCACAAAAGTGTTCGTACGAAGTGAAAGCAATTGTAATCGAGTTGTCCATAATTAATCATTTAAACTTGCTCAACACCAACTCACAAAAGTGTTAGTACAAAGTGAAAGCAATCCGAGTCTTCCAGAAATTACCTGAGTTTTCACTATGCCCCTAGTCGTCTGCAAATAAGGTCAATATTTACTACTGTTACAACTTACGTCACTGATTTTAACACGCGCTAATTTGCATAATCTTGAAAGTTTTCGGCCAAGACGATTTAATGTTCAAATCGGGTGTTTACAAATAAAATGTATACCAATTTATTCACTCACATATGCCCCTAGTGTTGTTTTAACATTGTGCGCTATGCAGTTGTTGACATGTTCAGTATATTCTTGAAGTTACTGACATTTTTTTAAATTTACCTCGAAAATGACAGCTTCGCTACAAAGCCTCAGTTTCGAATTTTAACCCTTTACATATTATGCTGCACATATTCTATAGGACTTTGTCAAGGAGTCTGAGAGCTTTTCAAATTATTTCTGAAACTCTATGCTATCCAGTCCTAACGGAAACGTTGCATAGAAAACTGTTTTAAAGGTTAACCACCACCAATTACATGTAAACCTCCGAGGTGTAGTCGAATGTAGTTCCTATAATAAAAAGTAATCCCTCCTTTTTCGATGGAAATGGGCATTATACGTAGGGGAAAACTGCCCATTTCTATTCGATTTTGTGGTTATATGTATAAGAAGCGTATTGATAGGTTTTACTGGATCACTGATGAACATTTTCGAAATTTCGACTCTATGCTTACACTTTGTGAGCAATGAAAACAATCGATCAATAAAAACAGCTGTACCCTTGACCTGTTTAGTAAACAAACAAGAACTTTCTTACATGTCTTGTGACCCCACGTTTTCTGGTGATTTATCAAGTGGAAAAATAGTTTTCTATATGAACATTATACTGCTGCATTATCCATACTTGAGTTGAATTTGCAGCAAATCATTAATATGTGACACTTTAACATTGGTGTCTATGGGGAAAATAATTGGTGCTTTCATACCTAAAGAAAATAAATCAAATTTCGAAACTAAAACGTGAAAAAATACTAGCGGTGTATGCGTTAGAACAGCTTAAAGCGTGACAACGACGATTTACCGTCAAAATCGAGATTCATAGATTAGCAATTATCCTTTTTTATTTTTTTATTATTTTTTTCTCCCGTTACCGTAAAGTTCGCTTGCGCTTCGGCACTTCTCGGTAGCTGTGCTCGCTATAACAATGGTACTAGAAACTCAGCATATGAAGCGTAGTGCTAGGACAGGTCGGGCCGGTATTAGTATGTGACTGGTGTGATATCTTTAACAGCGGAGTATTCCAGCGGAGCTGTAATGTAAAGTTAAGTTGAGCATAGAGCTCAGCTCACTGTTAAAAATTGACTTCGTCGTTTTATAACTGAAAGTCCTTAAAAAGCGATGTTAACACTCCCCACTCCACCCACCCTTCTCATACAAGCGCACATACATGTGTAGCATCGAAATCATACGTATTACCCAGGACCCATACTCCCCTCATACGCACCTTATTCCTCCGCTCATATGCACATACACATATACACTTGTATCAGCTTGAAACGGAATACATCATACGTTTACAACATATCTATCAATTATTTCTGTGTATTTGGATAATGTATTTTGGTCTATATTGCATTTATACTATCTAGCATTATATTATGTTGTTTTTATTATGTCTATTAGTTCATTTGGTATTTGATATTGAGTCTATACTTGCTTACTCACATAATGTGTTTACGAGCCGTTAAGCAAGATCCAATTCAATTCAATTTACTCATTTAGAAAATATTTCACCACTCAATAAGTTATAATACCACATTTCCCTTTCTCTGGGGCAGCTCTAATTAACCTATAATGTGTTGAAAAGCCGTTAAACAAGGATCAGTTCAATTCATTTCCCTTATTCAGTCATTATTTCAGCACTCAATATAAAGTTTTAATACCACACTCCCTATATAAAATCCAAACTATGTAAAAAACGACCATGAAACATTATTTATACGAGCTATACATTTTAAACCATTTTAAGACATAGTTATACCAACTCAGAATCGAAATTAATAAACTGATGAAACAGAGATTCCAGATTTGAGGGAAAATAACAACAACCCAAAAACACAATATAAAATTAATTAAATTATAAAATATATATATACAAAAAAACTGCTTTTTTCCGCGTCATTTGCGTATGTGCATGCGTTCAGTATTTTATAAATAAGGTGGTATTGCTCAGGCACGGATTTATGGGGTTGGTGCGTAATCAAAGCGCAAAAGTGGGACGTAAGCAGCTGCAATGACTCCGACAAGTACATTTAAAAAGCATTTTTCTCATCCACATCCCACCCACCTCACTCCCAATGTAATATATGTGTTATATATGTGTATCCTCTCCAGACGGGAGGAAATGAAAAGCAATTAATCAATTGTATTTAAATATTGTATTTATTTTTAGTGTATCTATTTTCATTTTACCCTGTTAAGGCCGATTTCTAGTTTAAATTCTACGCCTCATCCTATTTTCGTTTCTACAATATTATATTTTTAAAATAAATTACCACTTTAAAATAAAAACAATCACATGTGGCACTCTAGACCATAATTCTAATACTTTGCTAACCATTATTATAACACAAGCACACATAGAAGAAAAAAAGGTATGCATTGATTAAGGTTTAGCAACATTTTAGCCAAATTATCACCGTCACAGTGGGCTTTCCTGTCATATTATTTTATCGAAAAGTTCAGATAACTGAAAATACCAAAAACCTATGATTCACATATTACACATATACTCCATATATCATTACACAATAAATACTTGACATGCGTGTTAATCGCACGTGTTCATCTCATGAACACCACGTGTGATCTACACACGTGGCCTTTTTCGTCCACGCGTATGGATCTCACGTCATACCGGTGCTAGGGGAACTGAAAGGTGTTGAGCCTTATATTACTTTTCATGAACAAAATAAAGTCTGCTACTTTTCTGTATTTCAAGGAATATTATTTTCAGTAATTTTAAATAGTACATATATATTTTACTCTGCTTGAACGATTTGTAATGTGTATAGGAATAAAATGGCGATTAATTAATAAGATACACAGTTTATAAAACAGATACGTGTGCTACACAAAGTACGGGTAATGTATTGCTCGTTTAGACATTTGTTTTATAAAGGTCAACTCTGTATATCACAATATCAAAATAAAGGTTAATGTTGCTATTGCAACGACAAAACCTTTCTTTTGAACACACTCGCCAGCTCTTTTTCGGTATTAATATTAACTGTTTTGGTACACTTTCGTTTGTAAAGAGACTACGAAAGGAGAAATTTGGAAATAGCCGAACACGCTGAATACAGGAAAATATTGCAGTCTCGGTTTGTAGTTTGATTGAGACTGTTGTTGAGCAAAACAACAACCAACAAGGCAGCATTAACAGGCAATATAAGTAAAACACAAAGATGCTCGTGTATATATAAATACAAAACAAAATAAATAGCCTAGAAAGCCACAAAGAAGGTACTTAATGACTTGGCAGAAGCCAGAGCAACACGAGAATAGATCATTGAGGGCACGACAAGATTGCAGACAACCGTCAAACGTCACCGTCCTTTTGGGCTTCAGTTAGACGTCATCATAGGGTTAACAGCCTGTTCGGTCATCGCACAATTAAAGAGGAAAGCATAGTGGCAAACTGTAAATGGGTCCACCACAAAGCACGCAGTCATAACCTCTTGTGATAAATAAGTTTAACAAAGATACTATGAACGTGATCATGATCGCGGATCTTACAAAGTTTGTAATTCACGTCACTATAGAAGTCAGGTTGTGATAGTTTATATTTGGAAAGAAGATCAGGGTTACGATAATAACATTTTGCAATGGTTTTACGAAGTTTATGGTAACGGTAGCCTTGATGGAGTAGCTTTTTAGTTATACAAAGATTACGAATATTAAAGTCCTCAACTCCAGTACAATCTCTAGAAAAACGAATAAGTTGAGACACATATAGACTTGGTGGTGGACCCTTTTACAGTTCGCCACTATGCTTTCCTCTTTAATTGTACGATGACCGGACAGGCTGTGGACACTATGATGACGCCTACCTAAAGCCCATTGGGACGGTGGCGTTTGATGTTTGTCTATGATCTTTCTTGTCGTGCCCTTTATGGTGTATTCTCTTGTTGCTCTGGTTTCTGCCAAGTCATTGAGTACCTTCATTGTGGCTTTCTAGGCTATTGTTTTTTTGTATTATATTTACACGAGCATGTTTGTGTTTTACTTATAGTGCCTGCTTGTTGCTTAGAGATTAGATCATGGCGGGGATTTCTTTATTTACACTGTCCTATTTTAATGGGATGACAGTAGGGTAAGTGTGAGGTTTGGTACTCTCTTGAACCTCGTTAAACCCCCAGTGACCTACTTTGCCACTGACCGTTACAAGGCGGTAGCCCTATTTGCAACCCTTTTGTGTTTGTGATGTCGTTTGCTTTTATTATTACTTTTGCCTTCTTGTTTTGTGTTTGCATGTTTGTTTCTGTGTTATGTGGTTGACTGTCCTTCTTGAATGCTACTTTCCCTGTCCGATCTTTTTATATTTCTTCATAAGAAGTTGCTCGGGGAACATCCCCATCTAAATGGGGTTAATTAATAATATCAAAATTAAAATCATCTCTTTTGTCATAGATTTTGCTAATTATTTCACCATTTTCAATAGAGAGATGTAAATCGAGAAAAGAAGCGTTAGTGTCAGAAATATTAGCTTTGTTAAGTTAAAGTTCCTTAGGATATATATTATTAACAATAGTAGAAAAGAAAGGGTTTTCAATGTTCCATATGGCATCCAGATACCGAGAGGTGTCATTAAAGGCTTCCAAGGGATCTCCTTTTCAGTATTTATTCAATAACATCTGCCTGGGTATCTGGTAAAAGACTCAATATGAAATCTCTTTCATAGCTATATAAAAACAAATCTGCGACAAGTTCGTACCCATAGAGATACCAACAATTTGTCTATAAACATACATGTAGTTCCATGCCTGACGAAAATCTTTTCTAATAGAAACATAAGTGATTCACAAACTCCATGACATGTCCACATAGTGTAATTGTAGTGTAATTGTCCAAATTTCTGTTAGTAATAAACGCTTAAAAGTTGTATATAAGGTAGAAGAAATCATAAGTACTTATTTATAACAAATTTTATCAAGAACGTCGCCTGAATTTGTAATACTATTAGACCAAAATAAATTAATCCCAGAGTTTTCATAAGCTTTAGCACATATTGCTTAAAGCAGAACTTGGTCTTAAATCAACAAATCCGCTTTTGATATGTTTTTAAGTATTCAATATCATTATAAATACGATTTATACTATGCCATTGATGTATGTTCAGTGAAAATATGTTTTTAAAGATAAAAATCAAACAGGCGAACAGGCATTGCTAAAAAATCGAAAAAAATCTAAGGAGAAAAACTCTTGCGCGAATTATCGGAAGTGACGTCATTGGGAACAAACTATTTTTTGTTTACATTGGGACTGAACGCAAAACAGTATACCTTGTGTGAAAATGTGAGAATTAAGCGATCATGATACTGAGTCAGAGGAAATGCCCGTGATAAGACGGTTACACAATGTGCAACCTTACGATTTTGAGCCAGAATACGTGTCCGAGGACGAAAATACATCGGATTCATCAACTGATGATGAAGTCGAACGCGGTGCAGGTGCAAATGGAGAGCTTGTAAAGACTATCGTGTCATGTCATTCGTTACGTTCAGCGGTTCATTACACTATTCACTAATCTAACAAAATAGTGTATTTATACACTTACAGCAACAAAAACAAAAAACAACGTAAACATTGTTTTCATCGAAATCTGACAGTAAGTCACCCGTAACACTGCAATATCTTGTACATACACAATAACCGCGAAATGTAGTATATTCCGAATGAATGGACATGGTCTAAATACGAGCGTCAGATTTTTTTGCCGATAAGTAGACATGGAACAAATATATTTAATAGATATTATCCATAATTGATCAAAAATTAATAAAAAAAATAATAAATTGAACAGCATATAATTTCGGCACCATAATTTCTGTAGTATTATATATTTGCCATAAGTCGCCATCAACACCAAACACTCTAGGACCGGTGTTTGCAATATGACACGCTCTCTAGTCTCCACTGCCCCCAACTAATCAAATATTGCGGTGCACTATTGAAGTACAGCCTAATTTGGCTACATATGTCGGTATATCACAAAAGCACGCACCATTTAGGGAAACCTAGTTTTATGATATATTTCCTGTTTATTGCAATTACTTGAGCGGTGTAATGCCGCCGAGGGCAGACGCGTATTGCACAAGACGGATATATCACAAAGAGAAAAATACTATGATTTAAATAATATAACCAAATGCATTATGAGCACGATATAGACAGTAAGTATACTTACTCCTGATATACAGATCGAAAACAGACCAAACATATCAAATTACCATAATATAAAGTATATTATTCTATTATACTTGTTTTACTTATTGCACGAGCTAAGAGGCGTTATTGTTGTTGCTTTGCCATAAAACATTACTGAATTAATATAAAAGCTAGTAATATAATTAATTTTCTGCCTTGTAATAGACATCCATGAAACTTTTTGATTTTTTTTTCAAATCCATAGACCTATATATGTTGATAATATATATTTATAACACTATTGGCAGAAGAGGGTGTATAATTTAAAATTATTAAAATTAATATTTGGAAACAAAGACACAGTGTTTATTTCACCGGATTCATTTAAATTTATATGCTGAACGTTCTTAGCAATATTTTAAAAAAAGACGGCTACATATTATTAGCGCCGTCAACTCTTCATTGATTCACGTAAAGACGTATGCTTCTAATTCAACAGCTAAACATTCACGGTGTATATAAAGATCTAAGACTATACACCTTTCTTCAACTTATCATACGTATACCCGATGAGGTGCTAAGATAATTGAACATACATTTCAATCTTACTTCATGTATGAATTTCCTCCTCAACGCCGGTCGAATAGGCGAATACAACTTTCTTGGAGACGGCGGGGTTATGCACTTCTCATTTTTATAGTCAAATATCGTTGGTACCGCTGTTGATTTTAATATGCATGGCCTTTTGTTCTCCAAATTCAAAGATAATGAAACCAAATGATGGACTTCCCACGAAGTAATCTCAAAATGTTTGCTACAAACTCCCGCGTCTTTCGTAGGTTCCCACTTTCTCGACGAGTCTACCCACACTTCAAATCTTAATATATCATTATCTCGATTAGGGAAACGAAAGAAACTTAGGTTATTATCTTGTTCTTCTTTATGCCAACTTTTTCACCCAGCAACAGCACACGGCATTTTTTAACAAGTACCATAAAAACGTAATCCTACATAGACAATACTATACAACTCAATGCGACACCGCTAATCGTTTGGTACCAATGACGTCACAGGTTCACGTGACATTTACCAGGGCGAATCTCGAAGCGTGTGCGCTATGAGATAAAATTGGCTACTGTGAGTAAACGGGACAACCAATAAGTGTAAGATTTGATCAGATTGTATATTATATATATATATTTCCGAATATATACTCAAAGGACACGCCCTATTTCACCTTTAACGTGATGTTTAAAGGCAGTAAGACAAGATGCTATGTGTCTTCGGCGTGTTATTTCAGTGTGGAAGCACTAGATATAAACACTGAATTCCACTACTACAAGCCGACACCGACGTTATATGATGCGACGATATAAAATACTGTTAAAACTGACGTTAAACCTGAAACATACATCTTAGTTTTACTACAAGGATTACGCAAACAAACCGTATGCATGATTTGGGTTTAACAATGCAAAAGTAGAAAATAAAAGTCGAATCGGAAATGTAACATTCACGAACTAACTCAATCATAATCACGCAGAGAAAAAAACAACTACTCATATAAATAAATACCAGTTATGCAATGAGCATAAATGTTTTATGCATAATGTATAACTATGCAGGGGGGGATACTTTCTGAACTTAACTGTAGTAATCTGATTGGTGATTTTTCCGGTACTGACTGCTTCTAGGTACAGATTGCAATGTTAAGAGCTGATCAGAAAAGAAAGTCAATCACCAAATGAGATTAATACAGTCCAGTTCAGAAAGTAGTCCCCATTGCATACATTATGAATACAAATTGTTATGTTTATTGCGTAACTGGTACTTATGCACACACGTTTATGGGGAATTAAAGAACAGAAACAACTCTGTGTATGCACTCAATGGGTTACCCTCTGACCGTATATAATCTTCCTCTATTAGCATTTACTTAAAAACAATAAATGGTTCCCATACATAATATATAAGTTACAGTATAGTAATGGAAAAATAAAGAACACTGACTGATACGTTCACCGAAATGTGATAGGGTTCACTAGAATACGCATACAGGAAAAATGGGAACCGTTCTGTATCCCACACAAAGCATTATAAACATAACATTGTTGACAATAGAGCTACCAGCTTGCCTACCAGCTTGGAACGGTCAGTGGCATAAAGGGCTGCTGGGGTTTAAACCAGTTAAACGACTAAATCGATAAAGATAAACACAATGCTAACACGACCCGCACAGTCTTTCATATACACAAAGAAGAGAGACATTTGTATGTTATTCTAAGATAAAAATACAGCTGTTCCATTACTTCCCCGCATGTATTTCATCCGTTGGAATCTCCACGTTAAATGACGTCACTTGGTAAATATACATCACGAAGAGAAACTTTAATGAAATGTTAATTACAACAAACGTGCCATGCTCCTAAACCTTGCACCCCCACCCACCCCCAGCCCAAACGCTGTTCCATTACTTTCCCGCATGTATTTCATCCGTTGGAACCTCCACGTTACATGCCGTCACTTGGTAAATATACATCACGAAGAGAAACTTTAATGAAATGTTAATTACAACAAACTTGCCATGCTCCCAAACCTTGCAACCCAACCCCCTCCCCCCCCCCACCCCCACTTGGTAAATATACATCACGAAGAGAAACGTTAATGAAATGATAATTACAACAAACTTGCCATGCTCCAAAACCTTGCAACACCCCCCCCCCCCCCCCACCCC
This sequence comes from Cyrtodaria siliqua, assembly GCA_037043455.1. Classification (NCBI taxonomy): domain Eukaryota; kingdom Metazoa; phylum Mollusca; class Bivalvia; order Adapedonta; family Hiatellidae; genus Cyrtodaria; species Cyrtodaria siliqua. Next base: position 86,369 of record JAWPHD010003026.1, on the reverse strand, counting down.
CCTCTCCCCCACCCCCACTTGGTAAATATACATCACGAAGAGAAACTTTAATTAAATGTTAATTACAACAAACTTGCCATGCTCCCAAACCTTGCAACCCCCCTCCCCCCCCCCCAACCCCCACCCCACCCCACCACCACCACCACCAATAAAACACAGGTACGTATTTATTATTTCTTAATTAATGTTGAAATTTAATTACAACAGTGTTTCCATAATGTATCGATGCTTGTAAAAGCTACATATAAGAGGAAAAGGGTATAAGTCCAACAGAAAGAGTAGCATTCACAGAATGCAATCACTCCAACAAATATTAAAAGGCAAAGGTGATACAAAAGTACATCACAAACACATTCAATAAAAAAGCACATCAAAAACATATAAGGGTTGACAACAATGGTACCGCCTTGGAATGGTCAGTGGCAAAGGAGACCACCGGGGAGTTTAATCCTGTTCAAGGATGCATCAAACCTCACGCTTACCCTGTCATCATCCCTAGCAACAGGACAGTGTAAATAAAAATAATCACAGACGTCCTGTCGTTGAACAATCAATGACAATGAATGAGAAACGCATAATTGCAAACTGTAGAAGGGTCTACAACTGAGCTTGTAGTGAGTCGCAGAATACTTCGGCCGTAATCTCTGTGATAAACCTTGTCGCAGAAGTGTTTTAAGGTGTCGAGCAGATCAATGTTACGATAATAATACTTAGAAAACGTCTTTCGTAACTTATGGTAACGTTAGCCTATTGAAGGAGTTTTTCAGTAATGTTAAGATTACGTAGATTGAAGTCCTCAACATGGCTCTGGCAAATCGAATTAACTGAGAAATATACACGCCATAAGAAACTGTACTGGGGCTATCTCCATCTAAATGTGGATAATTCACAATATCGAAATCAAAATCTTCTCGTCTATTATCATAAATTTTAGTTCTTACTACTCCATTTTCAATAGAAAGGTGTAAATCAAGAAACGGAGAGACACAATCTTATACGTTAGTTTTATTATATACCTATTTATCTAACTGCTTATATACATAGAAAAAAAGAAAGGATTATCCAAATTAAGTATATCATCCAGATAGAGTAAGGTTTAAAAGCGTCGATGACTCTGGGGAACAGCCTAACATAAAAATAGTATAAAATTCGAACAGGAAATGCAGCTTTCAAAGAACACAGTAAACCCCAAAAACACGCAAAAGGACAAACATGATTGGCAATGTTAACAAAGAATAAAGGCATATTATGTCACAAAAGCAAAAAGGGTTGACAATAGTGCCACCGCCTAATCGACTTTTATACTTATTTCTATTTTTTTATAATCTTATATACATGATTATCTACCTGTATGCCTTATTGCGTACTGACCATTCCAAGTCGGCAACCCAGTCTTCACCACACTTTCTGTTGTATTTTGTCTTTTTATTTTATAATTAATAAAATATTGCTCCTTGTTTGTAGTACGATGCCATTGCGTTTGGACGCTGTGTTTTCTATATGACACTATATCTCATTTTTGTTTATTTCAGAATATAACATGGCGGGGATTTCGTTTTACCATTCTGCCACTGACGGACCCAAGGGGTTATAGCCCTATTGCCAACCCGTGTGTGCGTGCGATGTCACATGTCTTGCTTCTTATTACAGTTGTATGTTTTGTTTGTTTTAATGTTTTTTATGGTGATTCTGTTCTGTGAAAGTGAAATTTGATCAGTTTAGATATTCAATAAACTATATCGCTTTACATAAATAGTTTTAGTTTTAGTGTGAATCCTTTTAACATCTTAACAACCAACAAATAAGAACGTTTTGCCATTCGAATTATTATGTCCACTCCGGGAGGCGCATATTAATCTCACTGTCCGTGCGTCCGTCCGTGCGTCCGTGCGGTTGGAGGTCAAAGGTCAACAAGGTGTGTCTTGTGCAAGAATCATTTCAATGCCTCAAAGGTCAAGGTCAAAGTTAGGCAGATGCTTTGCATTGGGGGCATCCGTATCCCATGGACATATTTCTTGTTTTTAATTGAAGTGATATCAGTGACCTTAAGGCTGGTTAGTGTTAACGATCAAGGGAGGTAGTAAACAGTTGATAACGGGAAAAATAACTGGACACGGTGACTTACCTTTGTCACTCTTAGGAGTAACTGAATTATTATGCTGTCTGGAAGACTGACATACCGCATTAAAACTATTATAAGGTCAGATACCACTATTGATTTGGGGCTCCTGATTGGTTGAAAAAAGTATAGGGAAGTATAGTCTATTAGGGCATATAGTCAGATTGTAAGGTAGATTCTGATTGGATTAAATTACCCAAATCACAACAAATCCCCATAAAACATCAAAATATTATGTTTCCATCATAAAACATGTTGATTTAGGATATTTTGACTGAAATTTGCATTTTTATGGATACAATTTTACTGAGAGTATATTTGCAAAAAGTAAAATTTCTTTACTGCCATTCTGGGGGTGGCCACCTTCAGTGAACTATTAGAGGCTGAAAGCATCAGATTATCCCCAATTTGCTGGTCATTTTTGAGTGTCTCTAAGATGGTTCTTTAAAAAAAGTTAGGTTTTATCATCCATTCCGAGATAGGAATAGGGGTTGTAGGCCAAAAGGCTATAATGGAGGCCTATGGGAAATGCAATAGTGGTATATGACCATAAAGAGCCTGTACTGAACGTTTATGAACAAGGGCCTGACGTCGGATCCATAAACGTCGATTCAATACTTTGCATTTATATGTTAATTAAAAAAAAGCATGGCCACCGGTAGACAACATGGATATCTGACAAAAATCAATTGTATGTTGTTGAACCAACAACATAAAATGTGTCTTGCCGATCACTTAAATGCGGAACGCATTAATACTTACCAGAAGTAAGTATACCAGAAGTCAGTATACCAGAAGTAAGTATACCAGAAGTAAGTATACCAGAAGTCAGTATACCAGAAGTAAGTATACCAGAAGTCAGTATACCAGAAGTAAGTATACCAGAAGTAAGTATACATGTCGTATAGGAAATGCAGCTTTCAGAAAACATATTCGTCCAAAACAAGCATTACAACAAACACTAATTACAATTTTAAAAAGACGCAGGACATGTGACATCAAAAACACAAAAATAGAAAATAGAGCTACCGCGTTGGAAACAGCCGCTGGGACCATACTCTGACCGTATTTCCATCTCAACGGGCCAGTGTAAATAAAGAAATCCACGCCAGGTCTCTCGGACACAAAATCAATATAAGTGTATTATATGGCTGATCATGCGATCATAGTTGTGAAGCAAAGCAGTGATATTGCCATAAACGTACACTATGATTACCGAGTATATTTATAGTAATTTCTGATACATTGATGTTTGCCTGCCACAAACAGGTACACGATTCAGTATTATTTCTCGATATTTGACATTTGTATAATAGGATTATTATTAGAGTAATGTGATCTGAAAGCTAGCATCATATCGACGAGTGGAAATGTCATGTCTGCAGTATTTCACGGGTGTGATTTAGTGTGATCATAAGGCGGTTTCCACAATTAAACACACATTCTAGTGATGATGATTCCATGAGTATGTATTGCAGCCTTACCTAAAATAGACCACAAATTCTAGTGTCGTCATGTAACGTATTTGCCTATCTATATTATTATACACTATATTGTCGTATAATATTGTACAAGCAATTTGATAAACTCTCCCGCCAACAACAGGTCCATTTTACAAAGCAAAATCGTTCTTCCAAACTATTTCCATATGAAGAGGTCATACAATTATGCATTTGTGTCGTTTAACAGTCTATATTTAGTAAAGAAAAAGTTATAAGTCCAACAAGAACAGTAGCATTCACAGAATACCGTCACTCCAACAAGTATTACAGGCAAAGGTGATACAAAAAGTACATCACAAACACATTCAATAAAACAGCACTTACAAACATAAGAGGGTTGACAACAGGGGTACCGCCTTGGAACGGTCAGTGGCAAAATATAATACCGGAGAGTTCAAACCGGTGCAATGGTGCACCAAACCTCACTCTTACCCTGTCATCATCCCTAAGTAAAGCAGGTCTGAAAACTTGCATGTGATCCGTAAATAATAAGTTACACCTGTGATATATAGTATAATAATATAATATATTGCTCCCCCTTAAAGCTTATCATTGACTAATTGCCGGCATTTATTCCATTAACCTATATTCTTTTACAATGAAAGGCTCATAGTTTTAATGTAACTTGGGTGAATCCCATCGGTGATTATACGAAGTGAGCAAGTCGCTATTATTTATATACCAGTCGGATGCTATTACTTATAAGACAATCACTTGTACTGCAATATACCAGTCGGATGCTATTGCTAATAAGACAATCACATGTACTGCAATATAGTTGAAAGTAGGCGTAGTTATCTCATATATTCTTGGGAGAAACACTAAATGTCGCATTTGTTCGAGCCATTGACGGGGCATTTTTAAACTGACAGTATTGGATACAAGGTAAATCACAAACACATTCAGTAAAAAAGCACATAACCAAACATATAAGGGTTGACAACAGGGGTACCGCCTTGGAACGGTCAGTGGAAAAAGGGACCACCGGCTAGCTTAAACCGGTTCAAGGGTGCACCAAACCTCCTGTTATCATCCCTAAACAACACGACAGTGTAAAAAAAATGATCCCCGCCGAGTTAACCCCTTACATTTGAGAAAGCGTAGTTATAAGAAAAAACACAGAAATGTTCATGTATATAATATTTCAAAACATAAGTTAAACCTAAGAAGCTAAACGCATATGTACTCGATGACTTGTCTGAATTCAGAGCATCAAGGGGAAAACCGTAAAGGGCACGACAAAACTGAGTGAAGGACGTTTGTGCCAGCGCTTTTTGTCGGAATTACGCTTTTTGTCCGCAGACTTTTTAAAAAATCGGCGTTTTTTCCGAATTGCAATTTATGTCCGCAGATTTTTAAGAAAAGTGTCGCTTTTTGTCCGAACGACGCTTTTTGTCCGCAGGAAACGGCGTTTTTTCAGGAAATGGCGTTTTTTGTCCGAACGACGCTTTTTGTCTCCAGGAAACGGCGCTTTTTGTCCGAACGACACTTTTTGTCCGCAGAAAACGGCACTTTTTGTCAGCAGAAAACGGCACTTTTTATCCGCAAGGCTAGATTAAAAATAGTTTATCATTATCAATAATGTTTCAGGTACGGTTGCACGCAGCAGTTATCACAAGGAGTCAAATATCGATCCGTGCATAAAATTGTCATGGACACAATTACGGTACCTGACTAGAGGCCGTAGTTCTGTAGTTGTAGAAAAAATGAATTTCCAATTTGTACTTATATCAACTATGTTTACAATTATACTTATATCAACTTATCGATCTGTTGACATTTGTATTTTTACAACTTGTACTTATATCAACTATATATATATATTTCTAAAAAATCTGCGGACAAAAAGCGCCGATTTTTTTAAAAAATCTGCTGACAAAAAGTGTCATTAGGACAGAAAGAGCCGTTTGTCTACATTTATTCATGAGCAAAAAAGACGCGGACAAAAAACGCAAACGGTTCCCACCTTAAAGAATTTAGGAACACGTTGTTATAGAGTCCATCGCCCGTCCGGTTGTTGCACAATCAAAGAGGAAAGCGTAATTGCAAACTGTATAAAGGTCTACAACTAAGCATGTAGTGCGCCGCAGAATACTTCGGTCGTAACCTCTGTTCATAATTTTTCTAATAATTTTAATAAATAACTTATCACGACCGACAATCTTCCTAAGATTGTAAATCATATCTCCATAAAAGACGGTTGTGATAAACCTTGTCGCAGAAGACCTTTACGGTTGCTTTTACATGTGTCAATCAGATCATTGTTACGATAATAAAACTTAGAAGAAGTCTTACGTAACTTATGATATCGGTAACCCTGTTGGAGGAGTATTTCAGTAATGTTAAGATTAAGATGGTTGAAGTCCTCAACATGGCTACAAACTCTGGCAAAACGAATTAACTGAGAAATATACAAGCCATAAGAAACAGTATTGGGGATATCCCATCCAAATGTGGATAATTCAAAATATCGAAATCAAAATCATCTGTCTTGTCATAAATGTTAATTATTACTACTCCATTTTCCTGAGAAAGATGTAAATCAAGAAACTGAGAGACAAAATCCGAAACGTTAGCCTTATTGAGTTTTAGTTCTGGAGGATAAATGTTAGGCACCATAGAAGAAAAGAAAGGATTATCCAAATTAAGTATATCACCCAGATAGCGTGAAGTGTTATTAGAAGGCATACTTAAAATACATGTAATTAAGTATGCGCAAATTGAATTAAGAGTTGGTAACTAATAATTCAAAACACGATAGCCGATGTTTTACCTGGCCGGTTAAGGCGGTTATATTATAGTTGTCGAGTTTAGATTTGCAACATATGTAAGTTACATATATACCTTATAGTTAGTAGGGAGAGTGACTTTAATAAATATATAATAATAAGAGGATCATTACTGCCTAGAGTAAGTGTTACAAATAAAGGCTCTCGTCAGATCCAGCAGATATGGCATGGTCTACCGTACTGTTCGATGGACATCCAAATAGTCATCAGTAGATTGACAATTATTACCTAAAACTTAACAACAGGTAACAACAGGTAAACTAGTTGCGGGAGTATTATATCTAGATAGCAGTCTCGCTGTTTTGCTTAACTTACATTTATGCGTGGCTTTTTTTTTTCGACACGCATCTGTGTCGTCAAACTACATCGCTATATTGTATTATATCATAGATGCTGACACAACAAATAAGATCCGGAATCTTACTATTATCCGGAATTGTTAGTATGGTGATAGCAGTAATATACAGTAACTGATTTGAATGTTGTTTAACTGCTCAATAACACATCACGCTACATAAAGCCGTCCCAGAGATGGGTAATGATACATACATGTATAAATTCGGGAAACCTGCACTTCTCTTACAAAAAAATGAGATTCCTACGGTTCTTTAACGTATTCCAAGAACATACTCCGATACATCGATCCACTCCCCCCCCCCCCCCCCCCCCCCACCCCTCCCCAACTTTTACGTCCCAATCAGATGGACGAGACTAAGATTACGTGCTTGTTAGAACACACCGCGGAACTCACGTGCTTGTTAGAACACACCGCGGAACTTACGTGCTTGTTAGAACACACCGCGGAACTCACTGGAAACTGATTGGCTCTTAGGAGGCCTTCATTCAGGTGCTCCAGGTTCAAGTCTACCACGCTATTCACTAGGCCACGACAGCCCAAATTAATATAAAGACAAACATATAAGGATATGTCTTTATTTAACTGAGTAGGCATAGTACAAACACGAGGAATCCAACACAGTGATTGTTTAAACACTATTGTTCGGAGAGCCTCTTTCTTTCTTTCTTTCTTTCTTGTTATATGGTAAGATATTCGATGGTAAGATGCGATAGTCGATGGTAAGATGCGATAGACCATCGACCATCGCATCTTACCATCGACCATCGCATCTTACCCTCGCATCTTACCATCGACCATCGCATCAATCGTTAATGTACATTAGGTCTCTTCATCGTTTTATCGACACCGCCCTCTCTCTCTCCCCCCTCTCTCTCTTTCTCTCTCTCTCTCTCTCTCTCTCTCTCTGTCTCTCTCTAATATAATATCAGGTTTGTCAGTGAGACGATTTTATTAAATATTAATTTGATAAATATGTTAAGACGAGTGTAATGAAACTATTCATACATGTGCGTGGGTGAACAAAACCTGCTTTGTTCAATTCTAATTAATTTTATATGAGCGTTCAACTTAGGCCTTGCAAACAATTATGTGTGTTTATCGTAACCCGACCCTACCTATTTTTTCTGGTGAAACCTAGCAATTTTTTTTTAGTTTACCAGAAAAATATAAAAATCTAGGCTGTTGTTTTGGGTATAAAATGTTATGTATAAAATATTTATGAAAATAAATCCGTACCTACCCTACCTACTTTTTTCAGGCATGTTACCCTAAACATGGGATGAAAATTGAAATATAGAGCCCTGTCTAAATACATTTTTGTTTTGTTTGGCCTTATAACGGAAATATAGCCGCCTATAGACGAGTGCAATCTATCAGACTTCAAATTTCGGAATTCAGAATTCAGAATTCAGAAGTAAAACCAACTTGGCATTGTCACTCTTCTGTGTCTGGGTTTGAGTAGGTTCCAGTGGGGAGAGGAAGGGTGGCAGGGCGCGCGCCTATATAAGTCCTCGAAAAAATACTCACCAACCTCGAATATGCGGACTGACTAGATACATTCCAGACCGCCCCTGCCCCAACCATGATCTTAATGTTTCTTCAGGCCCGCAGACAACTAGTAAACTATAAAGATGCTTAACCTTAAAAGGTGAGCCACTGCATGGTTTATGCATAGTTATAATCAATTAGTGTCATTTAACAAGTTGGTTGTAAAATGTGTCCGCTTTCCTTTATATAATTATGTTTCATGTATTCCTCCAATGTATGCACTCCTCACTCGCCCACAAAACACTTGCTTGCAATATTCGGGAATGGAAACTTGGTCAAGTTCGATATCAATAGTGGCCTTAGCATGTGTGTCATAAGTCGATGGTCGATGGTAAGACGCGATGGTAAGATGCGAGGATCGATGGGAAGATGCGATGGTCGATGGTAAGATGGGATGGTAAGATGCAATGGTCGAGGGTAAGGTAGCCCTAACAATTCTTTTTTTCTTTTTCAGAATCGGTTGAGAAATAAAAAAACGTCACTTGCGGAAGTTGTTTTTGATAGGGTTTTTTCAATGCAAAATTCAAAATTCAAAATTTAGTGGAAAGTATTGTGTCCTTTTTACTTAAAAATTGTTACCCAAATTGATTTAAATGTGTTAGACAAACATAAATTAAGACATCCTGAACGTTTTATAACAAACTTTTGAGGCTACATCGAATATATTTGAGATTTATTAATATTCTTCTGTCACAGCAACAAGGAGGTAACATTGGAAAAGACAAATCAAAAGTGCATTTAGGCTGTACAATATTTATTTCTCTACCGATTGTCAAAACTAGTATTTTTACATACGTGGTCCCAGTATTAACTTTCATACCCATTCCAACCCCATCTCCAAAAATCGAAAACTGGGTTGGCTCGGGTATGAAATAAAACCTTAAATTCGGCTTAAAAAAACTTGCATATTGTTATAACTAAAACATATAATAGGTAATTATCAACAGGTGATAGCATTTTTTCAGTAAACATTTTTCTAAACGTGTTTTATTGTCGAAATATCTGATATAAGATCATGCTACTATAAGCTTTCCCAACGCTTAATGGAATTAAGGCGGACTACGTAATGTTTACCATTAACATGCCAGTTCCAAAGATAAATGACGTAAGTACGTATTGTTAATATGTTATTCCTGAAACAAGTCCCGAACAGAAGTATATGTGCTGTTAATGACTTCTTTCATCTTAAATAAAATGATTCACCGGAACTTAAACATATTATTTACATAGAATAGAATAGAATAAGTTTATTTTCAAGTCATCGGCCATATTGCATACAGCATGTAAATTAAATTGACTAGAGAGGACGATATATTGTACTAAAAGGAACGCAGCTGTTACATGACGTGGTCCAAGTATTAACGTTCATACCCGATCCAACCCCTTCTCCAAGAACCGAAAACCTTAATTTAGGCTAAAACAGTTTGCATGTTGTAAACCTAAAACATTTAACAGGTAACTTTAAACAGTTTATCGCATTTGTTCAGTAAACATTATTTTAAACATGTTTTATTGCCGAAATATTTGTTATAAAATCCTGCTTATATAAGCTTTCCTATCTGTCACAAAATGTCACGGGTAGAGCGTATTGGTCGTACATAGCTCTTGTAAGTTATCAGTTACACCCTAATCTATTGTTCGAGTTGAAACAAATTCACAATTTCCATGATATATTCATGTAACACGTAAGAGCGTGCACATTTTAAGTGGCCGCCAGAGAGGCCGTGTCATAAGTTTAGTTTTGTGCTAATGCATGTAAACGTATAGGTCTATCTTCCTTAAACGGCAAAATTGTATAAGGGGCCTCTCGTGTAGATTCAATACTGCAGATTTAGCCACGTTTGTCACGGACTGAACGGGGGAAATGATGGTTTGGGCGTAATGTTTGCTATAAAACCCATTGTCTCCTAGTTCTTGCGGGGATTGCTTGATATAGTTGCTTTGTTGGAACAGAGATTGGACGGCGAAATTCACAGGCAATATGTGCCTAAGCCATCCAGGTTTGGATATTCCGGAGTGGAGCTAAGCGTCCACGGATAACGTAACGAGCGGTGGAGACGGTCCCCGTACCTGCGCAGCATGGTCAGGTTTTACTAGCGACAACCCCCGGGACACAAGGTGGGCCCGTTATCATTCCTCACTGGAGGACCATCGCCCACAATCTCAGTGGCGGTTAACCATCATTACATCGCGTCATCAACCCATACAGAAGGCATTTGATGACAATCATCCATTGAATTCGCGCATCATCATCTTCATGAGCTCTCGCGCATCACAGTTATCGCGCTAGATCATAAATCAACATTGTTATAACTTTAACAACACTTTAGTGTCTTATACATTCAGTATTTATAGCAATACTAAGAACGTCTTAAACGTGTAAGAGAACATTCTTTTCATAGTTAATCTGTGTATTCGCTTGTTTTTTTAGATAATTGTATATATATATTAAACATATTTTAAAAGTTGCATTAAACTTATGTAAATGCATTCACCGTCATTGATTCTTTCCTGAGTTAGCCCCAACCACTAGGGACATCCTGTGACACTATCGCTTAATGGAATTAAGGCGGGACCACGTAATGATACGCGTTATTGGCATAGTTGGCTGAGCAGTATGTTATAATATTGATACATTTAGTTTTAAAACAGTCTTACGAAAACTACTTCATATTATTATGCTTAAACAGTATGTGTTTTAACAACTTAAACAGTATGTGTTTTAACAACCTAAACTGTATTTGGTTTAACAACTTAAACATTATGTGTTTTAACAGCGTAAACAGTATTTGTTTTAACAACTTAGACAGTATTTGGTTTAACAACTTAAACAGTATGTGTTTTAACAACTTAAACAGTATTTGGTTTAACAACTTAAACAGTATGTGTTTTAACAACTTAAACAGTATTTGGTTTAACAACTTAAACAGTATGTGTTTTAACAGCGTAAACAGTATGTGTTTTAACAACTTAAACACTATTTGTCTTAACAACGTAAACGGTATGTGTTTTAAACTTAATCAGTACGTGTTTTACCAATTTAAACTGTATGTGTTTTAACAACTTAAACATTATGTATTTTAACAGCGTAAACAGTATGTGTTTTAACAAGTTAAACATTATGTGTTTTAACAACTTAAACAGTATGTGTTTTAAAAACTTAAACAGTATGCATTTTAACACCTTAAACATTGTGTTAGTATGTGTTTTACCAATTTAAACTGTATGTGTTTTAACAACTTAAACATTATGTGTTTTAGCAGCGTAAACAGTATGAGTTGTAACAAGTTAAACATTATGTGTTTTAACAACTTAAACAGTATGTGTTTTAACAACTTAAACAGTATTTGTTTTAACAACTTAATCAGTATGTGTTTTAACAACCTAAACAATATTTGGTTTAACAACTTAAACAGTATTTGGTTTAACAACTTAAACAGTATTTGGTTTAACAACTTAAACATTTTGTGTTTTAACAGCGTAAACAGTATGTGTTTTAACAACTTATACATTATTTGTTTTAACAACTTAAACAGTATTTGTTTTAAACTTAAACAGTATGTGTTTTAACAATAGTCTATCATGCTAGCATTGTTGTCGTAATAAACAAAATCATTTAAGTAATGCATTAATTTACTGGAAATAATTGATGAAATACATTTTATTATAAAGTTCATTTCCTTTTGTTTTCGTTGTTCTCGCCTCTCACTGCTGCGAGTTCGAATTCCATGCGGAGCTTAACATGTAAGTGAGAAAGTATCGATTCTTACGGATGGAGGGAGGTATACAATACTGGTTCGTTCTACCCGGGAATAAGTGGATGTTCTGCCTCCACCACGAACATTGACCGTCATACATAGCCTAAAATGTTCTTTAAAATGACTTTAAACACCAAACAAACAAAAACAATCGTTATGCTTGTTTTGCGAATTCAAAGCCGAAAAGGAAATGCATTACACAGCATGCTACTTCTCCTTCCTGTCAATAATGGTGCCAACAAAAAGTCAAATCTTTGTGACTTTAAAGTATAATACCGCTAAAGAAGTGTTGCAATTCCTATAACCTCTCATGAACAGACTCAATTAGACTCTGCTATTTCTCTCTCTTGTTTGTGTTTGTCGGTCTACATATCAGTATTTATTCATGGTAAAATCAACAGAATTAAGTCATTGTTGTAGTAATTTAAATTCAATGTGGCTGTTTGTGTTGCACAGAAATCCAATAGTGAACTATAATGTAGTGCTATAGTTGTAGTGTCTCATATGTTTGCTTTAACAAACAGCGCAGTGCATAATCTCAGCACAAGCACAAGATATTAGTTCGTTTTAACTGATATATCCGTGTATGCTTATAGGTACCGTGATTAATACAACGGTTACCATGGTTACAGCACATTAAACTGAACAATAGTTTTGCTATACACCTCTAAACTCGTTTTCAGTGTCTATTATGTTTTTGTCAATATATACATAATATACGATGAGGAACGCGATGACAACGGTGGAAATTGCAATTCCAATTATACTCAGCCATTTCGCGATATCCCCACGTGCTCTCGCTGTTTGAAAATTACGTTCCTCCGAACTTTTCTTTGACAAAATGGAGAATATGACGGCAAGTCCACCGAACGGGCAGTTACAGAAAATAGCTACCTGAAGAAAAAAACAGTGTGTTACGTTTTGCATAAACGTGGATTGACAAAGATTTATAAATGAAGCAAGTCTTAGTTTCAACAAGCATAATGGGAATGTAGCGACACATCCAGTCGGTATTGAGCGTTCTGAACAACTTGAATAATGGTGAAAGAATTATCAAAATCGGATGATAAACAAAGAAGATATGATCAATGGAAGTTTCTGTTGAAACGGATGTGGAAGCCGCCATTTTGAGAGCTATGACATCCCAGTTCTAAATGACCATATATGGAGTATTTATAAATATGAACATTTACTGATTTATATTGAAAATATGACAGCAATTGTATGGAAAATGTGTATAGTTAATGGCAATAATGTTTTGTATGACCAGTAGATGATTCTGCATTCATTTACACTTTTTGCCTTTGCTTTAAATGATACTTATCAATACTAGATAGATGTTTTTTTCTAACTATGACGTCAAAGTTCTCAAAATGGCGACTCCCATATCCGCTTTACAACAACCTTCCAATGGTCATATCTTGTTTGTGTGTTATCCGATTTTGATAATTCTTTCACCTTTTCCCAATATTTTCAAAAGTCTCAATAATAAAGCTTGTTTGTCTGTGTTGCTGCATTCTCTTTAATACGATCGATTATTTCAAATTAATTATGATTCAGTGCAAATACGGGCTTGGGCAGAGTATGTTTCAATATTAAAGATTTCCACACCAGAAGTTATATTGAAATAATTTGGTTTTCTCGTTTGTCTAAATAAACTGGCATACATGTATATCACATACGTAATGGTTTTATCATATCAATATTGTCTACTAGAGATGTAAAACATACTACACATATGTTAAAACATTCTACACATATATTAAATAATACAGAGACGTACTTATTAATACATTTAACGTCGTATCTGTTTGATGTTTCATAACGACTGATTCTGATTCGATGCAGTGAGAATAGTAATTAAATAAGTAAGTATGTTGTCAAATCAAATAGTTAAAGGGACACACGGCAATCTGGAACGAACTGTTTCGTACCAAGCATTAACTTCCGTATTATAGACACATCTTTTGTCTTTAAACCTACTAGCATTTAACTAGCATTTAATTAAACACAAGGAAATAAAACGTCGGAGATGTCATGTTTTATTACATTTATATGGATGAAAAAAATTCTCAGTGAAAGAAAATTTAAAATCGCTAAATATTAATAACTCCGAACACAAGAATAACTGACACTGATGCATGACGGCAATAACGTATTGCTGACGTCGACTTCATCCGCCGATAACGTTCAATAAAGTAAAACAGTTCGGTTAAAATCATACGTAAACCGATAAAAATGTAATAAATAGATTAGTTAACTTCTGGATTCCATTATAGGGAAATCCTTAACTTGTAGGCGTGTTATTTTTTTTACTCACTCGCATTCGCTCGTTCGTGAAACGAACCATACCCATATTATCTCGTGAAATATTTTTATATAATGGATACCATCAGTTAAAAATTCACTATTTCTTAATTAATATGCATCAGCTTTACAAATATTAATTAACTGGTAAAATAGTATCAACAATTGGTAATACGCTAAAACAATTTGCTTTATACTAGTATAATAATTCAAGTAAATTAAATAGATTAATTTCGCATATATGCAAGGACGGCGCAAGTTTTTATAAAACCAAGATTTATGTGTGTCCTTTTAAATTCGGTATATCAGGTTTTGAGCTGTTATTATAATTATTATTTCGTTTTTTTTTCAAAATAAAAAGGTATGAAATGACTTATTTAAAACGTGAAATAGTTCAAAGATATATTCGGAGACATAGACCGCTGCATGCATCTTATCAGGCCTAAAAGCTGTCACAAAGATCGCCACTGCAGTATCTACAACGGACGCTCATGTTGCATTTATTTCAGTGCCAAGTTTATAATAACTGACCCTCACGCGTAACCATACTTAGCCAATACTTGCTTCGGGTCTTTTATTTTATATATTCAATGCAATATCTGTATCAGTTAGTTTATTTCTATTTATTTGGTACATAAATAATGTATTCTAAAAAAACAACACATAACAATGATGATGTACTCAATTTAACATAGTTTTAGTGAAAAGCACACGCAGCTGAATAACGCTGGGGTGTAGCGTCGCACTCCATCTCGAGAGGTCCTCTCCGTGGCCATGTTATTTATCCTTGAGCAAGATAATTACTCCACATTGCCTAGTACTGATTCTACCAAGGAAGCCAGCAAGAGTGATTAAGGTAAGTTGCAAGAACGTGTTTCGCAGTCGATGTACAAGGACCATATTTAAACTAAAAAGGCTGCCTACTTACCAAAAGAGCAAAGTAGAGGTAATGCGGGGGAGGCGAAGCTCTGCAGTGCGATATGCTTTTACCATCAGTGCTCGGCGTCTTGTGTAGTAGCCTTTCATGACCAGTTTCTTTAATGACGAGGCTGCCTTCGTCCATGGGACTACTTCGACATTCGTCAATAATAGTCACGTGGCCACCATTAAAATCGCGTGGTGAAGGCGGCTTTGCGTCCATTGTTGCCACGGTTGTTTGTCACTACTGAAAACGAAGAACAATAGTTGTTTTAAGATGCAGTATATGATGCATGTCAAGTAGTTTTGTGTTTAAACAAATAATATGAAGAATGGTCACTATATAAAGTACGCGTGTGTGTGTGTGTAATTCTAAGGTTTATAGTCCGTCCGCCAACGAACACGTCAGGGTATACCTGTCGCGATGGGCACAATAGAGCCTGGACTTGCCATAATTCAATACATTTTGGTATGAAGGTTTCAGCGTAATTTATATAATAAAAAATTGTTTTTTTGTTTTTTTTTAAATAAATTACGCTGAAACCTTCATACCAAAATGTATTGAATTATGGCAACAAAAAAACAAGAATTTATTAGTAATAGATTTAAAAGAAGAGACGACATTTAAAAGAAGAGACGACATGTTTTATTAAAGGGGCTGACGCACTATTTTCAAACACGATTTATTTAAAAGGGCTCTGAAAAACTCGAAAAAAGCTGAAAGAAATATCAAAATGTCATAAATAATAAAGAAGATGTGACTGACTGAAAATTTGAAAAGAACATAAATGGAGGTGGCCATCTTGGAACGATGACGTCATCGTGCCTATTTACTATTAATGGCATATAGACAAAATACATTTTAAAGCAAAAAAATCACTACTAATTGATTAAAAACTAAATACACAGATGTAGAACGTCTAAACTGTATGCTTATTTTTTATTTGCAGTGATTTTCGTTGCTTTAAAAGACATTTTGTCACTATTCCATATATGGTAAAAAGGCGCGATGACGTTATCGTTCAAAGTTCGCCGTCTCCATTTATATTTGTTTGCAAAGTTTCAATAGGTCATATCTCCTTTATTTTTCGTGGCATTTTGATATTTCTTTCAGCTTTTTTTAAGTTTTTAGAGCCCTTTAAAATAAACATTGTTTAAAAATAGCGTATCACTTTTCTCCATGTGTGTCCACACACATAAATATATATTTATCATTACTTAGAATTAAAACTTTAAACACTATACTCAATAGTTGGCAAACACTTTGTGACTAGTAACATATACATACGATCTTGAAACTTAAAATTACAAAGTTTAACTATATATTAGTTATTATTAACTGGCAAATGTTATTATGTATTTCATATACATGTTTATATATATGTACCATTTGCATGTGAACTGTTTTGCGTAATGCCTTATGTTTGCATAAACATATCTAATACATGGTACTTGTTTGTATTGATATCAATAACGTATTCAATGCTGTAAGTAGTACACAACTGTCTTGTTTAGTGACCCGGGGTTAAATAATAATATATTATTTTGCTTTGAGTTTCTGCTACCTTTCTAATCTTGTTTCTGCTACCTTTCTCATCTTATTTCTGCTACCTTTCTATTCTTGTTTCTGCTACCTTTCTATTCTTGT
Source organism: Cyrtodaria siliqua (assembly GCA_037043455.1). Taxonomy (NCBI): domain Eukaryota; kingdom Metazoa; phylum Mollusca; class Bivalvia; order Adapedonta; family Hiatellidae; genus Cyrtodaria; species Cyrtodaria siliqua. The sequence continues at coordinate 69,422 of JAWPHD010003026.1, read as the reverse complement.
TTCTGCTACCTTTCTAATCTTGTTTCTGCTACCTTTTTAATCTTGTTTCTGCTACCTTTCTATTCTTGTTTCTGCTACCTTTCTATTTTTGTTTCTGCTACCTTTCTATTCTTGTTTCTGCTACCTTTCTATTATTGTTTCTGCTACCTTTCTAATCTTGTTTCTGCTACCTTTCTCATCTTATTTCTGCTACCTTTCTATTCTTGTTTCTGCTACCTTTCTATTCTTGTTTCTGCTACCTTTCTAATCTTGTTTCTGCTACCTTTTTAATCTTGTTTCTGCTACCTTTCTATTCTTGTTTCTGCTACCGTTCTAATCTTGTTTCTGCTATATTTCTATTCTTGTTTCTGCTACCGTTCTAATCTTGTTTCTGCTACCTTTTTAATCTTGTTTCTGCTACCTTTCTATTCTTGTTTCTGCTACCTTTCTATTTTTGTTTCTGCTACCTTTCTATTCTTGTTTCTGCTACCTTTCTATTCTTGTTTCTGCTACCTTTCTATTCTTGTTTCTGCTACCGTTCTAATCTTGTTTCTGCTACCTTTCTATTCTTGTTTCTGCTACCGTTCTAATCTTGTTTCTGCTATCTTTCTATTCTTGTTAAACATGCGTGTTATCGAATACTTTCATCTACTTTAAAGTGATAGGCAAATGGCACGTGACCTAGCAATTTATTTCGCGGATGAATATTTACTAAATGTCTTCGTATCAATGTAAAGCTGTCTTATATTATTTGTTCTTTTACTGGGTCGGAAATAAAAAATGTTTCGTTATAAACCGAGTCTGCTACTTTAATCTCTTCTTTGTGTTTGTTGCTTCCAAGGGAACCCCTTTTCAGTATTTATTGACATTCACACTAGCGTTTGTTTAGCGCTGTGTAGCGGCCGTAAAAAGTCACCCCGACTACAAATCAGTAGAGTTATTACTTACTGGTCCTTCGGGATTATCAAGCCCAATAGTTGTGGCTTTAAATAGAGGATCTTACATGAGTACACGAGTTACTCATTCATTATTGAATTTATTAAACGAATTGGCAAAATGATAAAATGTGAGGCTCTTGCCGAGCATTATATCATTTTTGCTAACGAGTTTAATAAATTCAATAATGAATAAGAACGAATGTTAGATTCTATTTATTACATAACTTATAACGTCACATAACGTCAGAAAACGTACATTAACGTGACGTCCATGACGTCATTAACTTTATGTAATATCGAAATTATGGAATGGTGTTATTACATTCCTACACCACATGTTATGTGATAAAGTAAAATATCGCATAAGACGATGCTAGGAGGCGTGAGAGGTGTTGCACTTTAGATTACCTCTCATGAACAGACTCAATAAAACCGAGTCTGCTACTTTTATCTCTTATTTGTGTTTGTTGCTTCAAAGGGATTCCTTTTTCAGTATTTATTATCCTGTAGCTTGTTGTCTTTTATCCCTCTCTAGTGAATGCAAGTCGGGTCAATCTGTCAGACACAGATCACTGGGTCAAATGCAGATCAACATTTAAACGACTGAATCCTGAACCAATAGTAAACTCTTGATTAACCTTCACCGGTATCATCCTGGCATATGTCCCTAACTCAGATCACAGAAAAACTCACTTTAAAAAACTATTTTCAAGTACCCAGAGCGTAATTTGATGAGGTCTGTCCTGTATGATCCAGCTTTGATGTAAACCTCAACAGAGTTTAAAAAACGGATCAATCCGAAACAAATAACTAGGCTACCAGGTCAAATTAAAGGAAAGTGTAACCAAAATCTTCGAATGGCAATATCTCAATGAAAATTTAATCTGGCAATAACTGCTCTCATATCTGTACAAATCTGGCAAATTAGAAGCTAAAATATGCCAGCCGGTGGAATCAATGGAAAACATTTAAAAAAGAACTTCTCCAGAACGAAAAGTCGGAAGTTTCATTATTAGTATCCTGTCATTGACGTCACATTTATATAAGATGACTTAACATATATATATATATATATATATATAAGATGACGTCACATATATCTAACATGACGTCAAATATATATAAGGAGACGTCGCATATATATATATATATATATATATATATATATAATATCTAAGAACTCGTTTAGTTCTCTATTGGAGTTGATCACTTACCCATTCTCGTTTTAAGTGAAATGTTCAAACTTGACATTTAGAACTATATAAACGCCAATCTTGACATGTAGAACTATATACACGCCAATCGTGACATTTAAAACTATATACACGCCAATCTTGACATGTAGAACTATATACACGCCAATCGTGACATTTAAAACTATATACACGCCAATCTTGACGTGTAGAACTATATACACGCCAATCTTGACATGTAGAACTATATATACCTTGACACGTAGAACTATATACACGCCAATATTGACATATAGAACTATATACACGCCAATCTTGACATGTAGAACTATATACACCTTGACATGTAGAACTATATACACGCCAATCGTGACATTTAGAACTATATACACGCCAATCTTGACATGTAGAACTATATACACCTTGACATGTAGAACTATATACAAGCGAATCTTGGCATGCTGAACTATATACACCTTGACATGTAGAACTAAATACACGCCAATCTTGACATATAGAACTATATACACGCCAATCTTGATATGTAGAACTGTATACACGCCAATTGTGACATGTATAACTATATACACGCCAATCTTGACATGTAGAACTATATACACGCCAATCGTGACATTTAGAACTGTATACACGCCAAACTTGACATGTAGAACTATATACACGGTAAAAACATGACATGTAGAACTATATACACGCCAATCTGGACATGTAGAGCTATATACACGCCAATCGTGACATTTAGAACTGTATACACGCCGAACTTGACATGTAGAACTGTATACACGCCAATATTGACATGTAGAACTATATACACGCCAATCTTGACATGTAGAACTATATACACGCCAAACTTGACATGTAGAACTATATACACGCCAATCTTGACATGTAGAACTATATACACGCCAAACTTGACATGTAGAACTATATACACGCGAATCTTGACATGTAGAACTATATACACGCCAATCGTAATATGTAGAACTATATACACGCCAATCTTGACATGTAGAACTATAAACACGCGAATCTTGACATGCAGAACTATATACACGCCAATCTTGGCATGTAAAACTACATACACCTTGACATGTAGAACTATATACACGCCAATCTTGCATGTAGAACTATATACACCTTGAAATGCAGAGCTATATACACCTTGACATGTAGAACTATATACACGCCCATCGTGACATGCACCTCTATATACACGCGAATCCTGACATGTATAACTATATACACGCCAATCTTGACATGTAGAACTATATACACGCCCATCGTGACACGCACCTCTATATACACGCGAATCCTGACATGTATAACTATATACACGCCAAACTTGACATGTAGAACTGTATACACGCCAATCTTGACATGTAGAACTATATACACGCCAATCTTGACATGTAGAACTATATACACGCCAATATTGACATGTAGAACTATATACACGCCAAACTTGACATGTAGAACTATATACACGCCAATCTTGACATGTAGAACTATATACACGCCCATCGTGACACGCACCTCTATATACACGCGAATCCTGACATGTATAACTATATACACGCCAAACTTGACATGTAGAACTGTATACACGCCAATCTTGACATGTAGAACTATATACACGCCAATCTTGACATGTAGAACTATATACACGCCAATCTTGACATGTAGAACTATATACACGCCAAACTTGACATGTAGAACTATATACACGCCAATCTTGACATGTAGAACTATATACACGCCCATCGTGACACGCACCTCTATATACACGCGAATCCTGACATGTATAACTATATACACGCCAAACTTGACATGTAGAACTATATACACGCCAATCTTGACATGTAGAACTATATACACGCGAATCTTGACATGTTGAACTATATACACGCGAATCTTGACATGTAGAACTATATACACGCCAATCTTGACATGTAGAACTATAGACACGCCGATCTAGACATGTAGAACTATATACACGCCAATCTTGACCTTCAGAACTATATACAACTTGACATGTAGAACTATATACACGCCAATCTTGACATGTAGAACTATATACACGCTAATATTGACATGTAGAACTATATACACGCCAATCTTGACATGCAGAACTATATACACCTTGACATGTATAACTATATATACGCCAATCGTGACATGTATAAATATATACACGCCGATCTTGACATGTAGAACTATATACACGCCAATCTTGACAGGTATAAATATATACACGCCGATCTTGACATGTAGTACTATATACACGCCAATCTTGACATGTAGAACTATATACACGCCAATCTTGACATGTATGACTATATACACGCCAATCTTGACATGTAAAACTATATACACGCCAATCATGACATGCAGAACTATATACACCTTGACATGTAGAACTATATACACGCGAATCATGACATGTATAACTATATACACGCCAATCATGACATGCAGAACTATATACACCTTGACATGTAGAACTATATACACGCCAATCTTGACATGTAAAACTATATACACGCCGATATTGACATGTAGAACTAAATACACGCCAATCTTGACATGCAGAACTATATACACCTTGACATGTAGAACTATATACACGCCAATCTTGACATGTATAAATATATACACGCCAATCGTGACATGTAGAACTATATACATCTTGACATGTTAAACTATATACACGCCAATCTTGACATGTAGAACTATATACACCTTGACATGTAGAACTATATACACGCCAATCTTGACATGTAGGACTATATACACGCCAATCTTGACATGTAGAACTATATACACGCGAATCTTGACATGTAGAACTATATACACGCCAATCTTGACATGTAGAACTATATACACCTTGACATGTAGAACTATATACCCGCCCATCTTGACATGTAGAACTATATACACGGCAATGTTGACATGTAGAACTATATAAATGCCAATCTTGACATGTAGAACTATATACACCTTGACATGTAGAACTATATACACCTTGACATGTAGAACTATATACACGCCAATATTGACATGTAGAACTAAATACACGCTAATCTTGACATGCAGAACTATATACACCTTGACATGTAGAACTATATACACGCCAATCTTGACATGTATAAATATATACACGCCGATCTTGACTTGTAGAACTATATACACGCCAATCTTGACATGTAGAACTATATACATGCCAATCTTGACATGTGGAACTATATACACGCCAATATTGACATGTAGAACTATATACACGCCAATCTTGACATGCAGAACTATATACACCTTGACATGTAGAACTATATACACGCGAATCTTGACATGTAGAACTATATACCCGTCCATCTTGACATGTAGAACTATATACACGTCATTGTTGACATGTATAACTATATACACGCCAATCTTGACATGTAGAACTATATACACCTTGACATGTAGAACTATATACACCTTGACACCTTGACATGTAGAACTATATACACCTTGACATGTAGAACTATATACACGCCAATATTGACATGTAGAACTAAATACACGCCAATCTTGACATGCAGAACTATATACACCTTGACATGTAGAACTATATACACGCCAATCTTGACATATAGAACTATATACACGGCAATCTTGATATGTAGAACTGTATACACGCCAATCGTGACATGTATAACTATATACACGCCAATCTTGACATGTAGAACTATATACACGCCAATCGTGACATTTAGAACTGTATACACGCCAAACTTGACATGTAGAACTATGTACACGCCAAACATGACATGTAGAACTATATACACGCCAATCTGGACATGTAGAACTATATACACGCCAATCGTGACATTTAGAACTGTATACACGCCAAACTTGACATGCAGAACTATATACACCTTGACATGTAGAACTATATACACGCCAATCTTGACATGTAGAACTATATACATGCCAATATTGACATGTAAAACTATATACACGCCAATATTGACATGTAGAACTAAATACACGCCAATCTTGACATGCAGAACTATATACACCTTGACATGTAGAACTATATACACGCCAATCTTGACATGTATAAATATATACACGCCAATCGTGACATGTAGAACTATATACATCTTGACATGTAAAACTATATACACGCCAATCTTGACATGTAGAACTATATACACCTTGACATGTAGGACTATATACACGCCAATCTTGACATGTAGGACTATATACACGCCAATCTTGACATGTAGAACTATATACACGCGAATCTTGACATGTAGAACTATATACACGCCAATCTTGACATGTAGAACTATATACACCTTGACATGTTGAACTATATACCCGCCCATCTTGACATGTAGAACTATATACACGCCAATGTTGACATGTAGAACTATATAAATGCCAATCTTGACATGTAGAACTATATACACCTTGACATGTAGAACTATATACACGCCAATCTTGACATGTATAAATATATACACGCCGATCTTGACTTGTAGAACTATATACACGCCAATCTTGACATGTAGAACTATATACACGCAAATCTTGACATGTAGAACTATATACACGCCAATCTTGACATGCAGAACTATATACACCTTGACATGTAGAACTATAAACACGCGAATCTTGACATGTAGAACTATATACCCGTCCATCTTGACATGTAGAACTATATAATTGCCAATCTTGACATGTAGAACTATATACACGTCATTGTTGACATGTATAACTATATACACGCCAATCTTGACATGTAGAACTATATACACCTTGACATGTAGAACTATATACACATTGACACCTTGACATGTAGAACTATATACACCTTGACATGTAGAACTATATACACCTTGACGTGTAGAACTATATACACGCCAATATTGACATGTAGAACAAAATACACGCCAATCTTGACATGCAGAACTATATACACCTTGACATGTAGAACTATATACACGCCAATCTTGACATGTATAAATATATACACGCCGATCTTGACTTGTAGAACTATATACACGCCAATCTTGACATGTAGAACTATATACATGCCAATATTGACATGTAGGACTATATACACGCCAATATTGACATGTAGAACTATATACACCTTGACATGTAGAACTATATACACGCCAATCTTGACATGTATAAATATATACACGCCGATCTTGACTTGTAGAACTATATACACGCCAATCTTGACATGTAGAACTATATACACCTTGACATGTAGAACTATATACACGCGAATCATGACATGTAGAACTATATACACCTTGACATGTAGAACTATATACACGCCAATCTTGACATGTAGAACTATATACTCTCGAATCTTGAGATGTAGAACTATATACACCTTGACATGTAGAACTATATACACGCGAATCATGACATGTAGAACTATATACACGCCAATCTTGACATGTAGAACTATATACACACCAATGTTGACTTGTATAACTATATACACGCCAATCTTGACATGTAGAACTATATACACGCAAATCTTGACATGTAGAACTATATACACCTTGACATGTAGAACTATATGCTTAAACAACGTGTAATGTATTGCAATTAGATTATGTTGTTTCTTACAAAATGAGTTTACAGGTGTTTCCAAGATAATAGTACATCTGTGTAAAACTGTGAACCCCAGGGTTTGCCAAATTTGACCCCAGGCAATGTATAAAACAATTGGAGGAGAACTATAATTAATGATGAATGTAACATATGAGATGGAGAAGAACTATAATTAATGATGAATGTAACATAAGAGAAATGAGAAAAATGGTCCTATAAAAATCACAGCACCCAAACGCAACGTCACTGTAAATCCACACTGTGCCAGAAACAAAGAGTAAATTAACTATACAATGGAAACGACAATACACAACAGAAAGAATGGTGATTACCGGGTTACCCACTTGGAACGAACAGTAAGCAATAAGGCCCACCGGTTAGCTTAAATCGACTTTAAATGACATTTGTACACAACCTCGCTATTATCCTGTCTTCATCGCTCAAATTGACAAGACAGTGTAAATAAAAGTACCACCCATCAAAAGGATATCTCTAAAACATAAAGTCCACTAACCCTAGCTCTTGCCACTTCAGAAGTGATAATGTGTAAATGTATTCCATAGAAATGTATAACTGGTACTCTGGGAGTAGTTATGGTTCACACACGCTCTGTATTTAGAAGATTATTGTAATTTATCTATTGTACATCTAGTTCTTGCTTTTAGACATGTTTTAGTGTATCACTTCATATTACCTTTCAAGAACAGAATCAATAAAACCGAGTCTGCTACTTTTATCTCTTGTTTGTGTTTGTTGCTTCCAAGGGATCCCCTATAGAGTATGTAGAGCATTTATTAAAGATGTATCTATCATATTCAGCTCTGCAGAACTGTAAACTCCGGGGAGGGGTAAATATTAATCATAGGAGCACCAGACATGATATAATACTCTACTATATACATCTATGACAATTCATACTGAAAAGAGGATATCTTTGAATGTGACCGCCCGTTGTACGACAGACAAAGGGCAGTCACATTTATTTAGCTCACTGAAGGTTTTCTAAATTAAAAAAGGTATGCTTACTTGTATACAATTAGATTTAACGCAACTAACTATATCTGAAAAGCCATATGTTTTCAAAACTCACATAAATTAACCTCAGTCCTGAGTCAAACAGTTGCAAACACTTGGTATCTCTGCTGTTAAATACAATCATAAATACAAAAGTACCGCCATGACCCCTGAGATAAATCCCTCCCATTTAATACAAGATAAATTCTTACCGCCATTCCTTACGCCACCGTAGCCGACAATCTCCGGGGAAATGTCAGTTTTATAAAGCAGCTAATTGCCTCACAGCGAATCTCTTATATGCGCATCAACTACACGTTAGCAACTCCGTATTTTTATCGATTATCGGAAACGTTTTCTCGGTTTTCTGGAAATGTACGCAGCTGTGCGTTAATGCTACATCGTCAATGTATGTCATTTGACTTTGTATTATTACCTCAGATGTAGTTCACAGCAAAAACAACGTATAGCCTCGAGACAATATTGATAGCTGTGCTGGAATTAGTTTCCTACTAAGAGAGTGTTGCTTTTAAATGGGTTGCATTGCGTGGTCCCGCCTTAATTACATTAATCGATAAAAAAGCACGTTTAAAAACATTTTTACTGAAACAAATGTGATAACCTGTACAATTAGCTACTTAATGTTTTAATTTCACAATGAGCATACTTTTTAAACCGAAATTAAGGTTTGATTTCATACCCCAGCAAACCCCGTTTTCGCTTTTTGGAGCAGGGGTTGGATGGGGAATGAAAATAAATACTCGGACCACGTAATGCTATTAGCACAACTATAAAGTGACTAAAACCAATGAACGTTTTACATACACAGATGATATTTGTTTATTTGGAGTGAATATAGGATTTATTGTCATCGAGAAGTGAGAAAACTTATATGTTCACAAGTGCTTTAGAACGAGTGAAAATATGCATGTTTCCTCAAATAAAATCCTATATTCACGACAAACCAACACATATTTTATTTCTTGTATACTCAAGACCTTGAAACAGATGAAGAAAGGACATAATGCGGCAAAACCAGGACGTAATATATAACGTCAACAACGTCTACAACGTCAACAACGTCAACAGCGGCATTACGTCATTTTCTGTTTTTCATATGTGAAATATAAACAATGAAAATATATAATAAAAAAAATTCATAAATTCCACAATTTCACTGGAAAGTATATAATACATATTGAGATTTAACTTGTAACCTGACGAGGATATCTGTATTTGCACTGTCCCCTTTTATTGGGATGAAATAGAGTAAGAGTGAGGTTTGGTGCACCTTGAAACTTGGTTTAAATCGCCGGAGGCCTTTTTGCCACTAACCGTTCCAAGACGGTAGCACTATTTGTCAACCGGTTTATGTTTGTGACGTCACATGCATGGTCTATTAACATTGTAATTGTTGTTAGTGTTTAAGTTACTTTTTGGCTGGCTTTGTCTATGGAAAGCTACATTTCCTGGTCGACTTGTATACATACCTTTATGTATACCTACCTTTGTTTACATTTATGTATACCTACCTTTGTTTACATTTATGTATACCTACCTTTGTTTACATTAATGTATACCTACCTTTGTTTACATTTATGTATACCTACCATTGTTTACATTTATAAAGCTATAATTATGTATGAAAACAATATGTGAATGTATTTTAACGAATGTGCAAACGAATGTTTAAGTCGTGTGTAGTTACATGGATTGTCTTCATCTATATTTTGCCATTCAAACACTTGAAGAAAACAAACATTTTCAATACGCCCTTTGTATTTACCGTATCTCTTCTGTATAAGCTTGCATTGCATACTACATTTTGCACTGTTTGAAAGTAACTGGTTTTTTTACGGATGGATTGACCTTCAGGAATCTATTGATATTAGCTGCATATAATTTACAGCTGTGTCATTTCCATTCACGGGTACGCGTCCCTGATATTATTGGCAAACAGTAGCTATACTGAAATATAATGCATATATTCGTTGCTATATTGATTCTTACGGATGTCGGTAGGTGTACAGTACAGGTTCAACACAGGAAAATTGGAACGTCATTACATGTGTTGAACATGATACCATACAATCAAACAAACAAACAAACAAACAAACAAATCTATACTGACATATAATGCATATATGTGTTGCTATACTGACATATAAGGCATACATTCGTTACTATACTAACATATAAGACATACATTAGTTAATAAACTTGCATATAAGGCATATAGTCGTTGCTATGCTGACATATATGACATATATTCGATGCTATTTTGACATATAAGGTTGCTATACTGACATATAAGGCATATAGTAGATTGTTTAATGTATGTCTAGCTTCAAATGTTGATTGACGTACATCTCACGTCATTTATGTTATGACTTGAAATGCACAACGTTGCGTATACAATAAATTATGTTGGACAAACAGGTCGCTCCTTAAACGTTCGATTTCGAGAACACAAATATAATACAGGTAATCCTGAAAAGTTAAACAATTACTTGTACCAACACTTTCGTCAGTCAGGTCATAATTTTAGTAACGTAGCTGTACAACCGTTGAATGTATAATGTTTGATAATGATGCTACTAAAAGCTTTAAAATAAAAGCTAGACATATTGCTGAACTTAAGTGGATGAAAAACTTACAGACATCATATCCACTTGGTCTTAATGACAATATTTATCAAGAAGGAAATCTTTCAAAAGATCATAATATTGACATTTTTTCTATATTTTCTATTCGAAAGCGTAAATCTAGGTCTCACGGTCTTAGGCGTAATGGTAACATCAAACGTAAATCGCGTGTAATTATTTCTGTCACTGATTTACATACTATTTTTAAACAGTCTGGAAAGCACTCTAAGCTTTCACGGCTTACCTCTTTGTCCATTTCTTCGCTGAAGTTGATCGACGAGGAAGCAGACACAATTTTCAGTCGTACAGATCCCTTGTATAACACTGCTTCCATAGTTCAAAGCTACACACAGCATGTTCTCCGACCCCATATTGACAAGGAGTCTGATCACGTCAGGCATTTTCTAAAACTACTATATATTAACAAAGGTATTGATTTTATTGACATGCCTAGTATTTTCGAGATGCTCATGTAGTTGATTCTATCCCAAAATATTTCAAAAATTCTGAAATTCCTGTAATTTGTTATAAGTACAAAAAGCCTATTAGAAATATTATTTTCAACAACAACAAAATTGTTTCTGACCTTGATATAGTACATAATACTCCTAAGGATTGTGAATGTAACACATCAAAATTTTGCTATACTCCAGTAGGTCATGTCATCACTTGTAATTTTTATATTATTGATAAACGTATTCGGCATTTGTTTTCGAAAGGTCCTAAATATAGATTACCTTCAGTTATTGATTATAATGCCTGTCGTGCCCAGATCGTCCACTCCATTGAAGGTTTTAGTATAAAATGGTGTCGTAGAGAACATGCGGACCCAAACTCGCTTTCTACTTTGAAAAAGTCAATTCTTAAAATTATAGATACACGTATTAACTTTTATAACGCTAACCCCTCTTTACTTCCTCCGAGACCTAGGTTTTCCTTTCATAATTTACAATCGGGAATTCAGGAATTTCACAATAAATTTGTTTTAGTTCCTGCAGATAAAGCAGCTAATAATGTAATTATTGTTTGACGCCTAAATTACGTCAATGTTTTATCTCTGGAACTCGGCAGCACCAATTCGTATACTCCAGTACATTCTACTGCGGAGGATGTTGTTTCCACACATATCACTCGGTGCAATACTTTCAAGGCTGGGGTATACGAAAAGCAAAACAAACTGCCTACTATGTACCGGATTCCTAAATTACATAAAAATCCATATAAGGCCCGCTTTATTTCGAATTCTAGTGCCTGCACTACAACAAACATCTCTAAACTTTTAACTTCTTGTCTTACTGCCGTTAAAGATCACGTTAAACGATATTGTGATAAAACTTATGAAAACTCTGGGATTAATTCGTTTAGGCCTATACAAAAATCAGGAGACGTTCTTGATAACGCTTTCAATAAACGTCATGTTTCTTCTATGAGCACTTATGATTTCTCTACACTATATACAACTTTACCACATCATCTTATCAAAGACAAGCTAATTTCTCTTATTCAAAAAACATTCGCTAGAGAAAATACTACATTTTTGGCATGTAATAATATTAAAGCGTTTTTTTACTAACGGCAGTTTAGACAATTATACTATGTGGACTTGCTATGAAGTTTGTGAAGCACTCATATTCCTATTAGATAATATTTTCGTCAGGTATGGAACCACCGTTTATAGACAAAGTGTTGGTATCCCTATGGGTACGAACTGTGCACCACTTGTCGCAGATTTGTTTTTATTTTGCTATGAAAGAGATTTCATGTTGAGTCTTTCACCAGATACCCAGGCAGATGTTGAAGCCTTTAATGACACCTCTCGGTATCTGGATGACATATTGAACACTGACAACCCGTTCTTTCCAACTTCGGTTAATAATATCTATCCTAAAGAACTTCAGCTTAACAAAGCTAATATATCTGATAATAACGCTTCTTTTTTTGATTTAGATCTCTCGATTGAAAATGGTGAAATAATTAGCAAAATCTATGACAAGAGAGGTGATTTTAATTTTGACATTGTTAATTATCCCCACTTGGATGGGGATGTTCCCCGGGCAACTTCTTATGCGGTGTATGTGTCTCAACTTATTCGTTTTTCGAGAGCTTGTACTCGAGTTGAGGATTTTAATATTCGTAATCAATCTTTGTGTAACTAAAAAGCTACTGAGTCAGGGTTACCGTTACAATAAACTTCGTAAAACCTTCGCAAAATGTTATTATCGTAACCCTGATCTTCTTTCGAAATATAAATGTAATTGAAAGACTCTTCTGCGACAAGGACTATCACAACCTGACTTCTATGGTGATGTGATTTATAAACTTCGTAAGATTCTTGGTCATGATCACTTTCATACTATCTTTGTTAAACTTGTTAAAAAGTTTATCAAAAGAGGTTATGACCCTATCAGTTTGCAACGTACTGCATGCTTGGTGGTGGACTCTTTTACAGTTCGCCACTACGTTTTCCTCTTTAAATGTACGATGACCAGACGGGCTGTGGACCCTATGATGACGCCTACCTAAAGCCCAATGGGACGGTGGCGTTTGATGTTTGTATATGATCTTTCTTGTCGTGCCCTTAATGGTTTATTCTCTTGTTGCTATGGCTTTTGCCAAGTCATTGAGTACCTTCATTGTGGCTTTATAGGCTATTTTTTTTTTGTATTATATGTACACCTGCATATTTGTGTTTTACTTATATTGCCTATTGATGCTGCCTTGTTGGTTAGAGATTAAATCCTGGCGGGGATTTCTTTATTTACCCTGTCCTATTTTAATGGGATGACAGTAGGGTAAGTGTGAGGTTTGGTGCACCCTAGAACCGGTTTAAACCCCCAGTGGGCTTTGTTGCCACTCACAATTCCAAGGCGGTAGCCCTATTGTCAACTCTTTTGTGTTTGTGATGTCGTTTGCATTTTTTATTACTTTTGCCTTCTCGTTTGTCTGTTTGCGTGTTTGTTTTTGTGTTTCGTGGTTGACTGTCGTCCTTGAATAATGCTTTCCCTGTCCCAAATTTTTGTCTTTCTATATATGCGTTTCTATACTGACATATCCGGCATATATTCGTTGCTATTCTGACATATAAGGTTGCTATACTGATATATGAGGCATAAAATCGTTGCTATACTGACATAATGCATTTTTTCGTTGATATACTAATATACAATGCTTATGTTCATTGCTATACTGACATATAATGCATATACTGGTTGCTATACTGACATATAATGCATAATTTCGTTGCTATACTGACATAAAAAAAAATAATATAAAAATGAGTATGAGAGTGGACCTTTGGAAACGGCCGAACACGATAAATACGAAATACTGCAGTCTCGGTTTGATTGTGACTGTTCATGAACGGTAGTGAAATATGCTTGCTACCGTTCACGCCTCCTAGCCCCGGGTTGAGCAGAACTCAATATTCATAAAATTAATAGTACAGAATTTTAACCATCCCGAAGATGGCATGCCTATGGCGGCGGACATGCTACTTATTTTATTATTCCATGTCCAGCGGCCTATGGTCCCAGTATCTAACACAATTATATGCCCCGAAGAGCGAAATAAACAAACTTAAAAAGCAGACAACATATCCCATGGGTGGTTAAACAATACCCAGAGCCTTTATCGGCCGAATTAGAGGTACTACCAAATCGAAATTTAAGTAAAAAAATAAAAACATTTTAAAATGTACCATCGATATCTAAATATAAGTACCGGGTTCAGCGATCTCCAATATCTCCAATATCGAATGAATAACAATCCTGATTGCAAGCGTGGGGAGACGATTTCCTGCCGCCACTATGGTGTAGGATCGGGGTCAAAACTACAGATGTAGGTGCACCTATAAAAAAGTGTAGGTGCACCTATACTTTTTATGGGTGCACCTGTAAAATTATAGGTGCACCCATAAAATTGTACAATTTTACAGGTGCACCTATAAATATGGGTGCACCTGCATTGTTAATGAACAGGGTCAAAAGTCTCGTCCAATCAAATTCCTTGTTACAGACTGAGACATAGTAGTTACAGGGTTAAATTAAAAACTTTTTCCAGTATTTTATCACAACAATATACAATTCTACAATTGCAAAATGACATAATAACAATCCTTAATAATTATTTCAAACTTGTTTTATATAATCGTATCATGCACATATAAATTACTTTTTAAAAATGTAATTATTATTTAATTTCCGTAACCGAAACAATATACTACTACACCGGTTGTACGATTTACCCTAACGGACCGAAACGGACCGTAACGGAGATAAAATACCGGAACGGACCGGTGTTGCGTGGTAAGATATTCCACGCGTGTGAATGTAATGTGGCGTTGGCGTGGTAATCACACTTTTTAATGAAAAAGTATCTATAACTGATGAAAACCGTTTTCTTGCTAAAGAAATTCACTCCATATCGAAAAAAACCCATACATTTAAGACATATAATCCAATGGTACATCAATGAATACTATATTAGATGAGAAATAACCTATTTTGTAAAGACATCATATTGGTATCTGTTTGCTTAAACAATTGTGTTTGTGTGGACTGATTCGTACTTAGCATTCTTTTTAAAAAAAAAAATTCAGTGTGTTACTTTTTTTTTCTATCGGAAGAATACCATATTTTGTTGCATCAAACAAGTGTATGTATTTATTCAAGTAGAAATACGATGTTTTTGTATACCTTTATTTTAATTTCCTATTTGAGTAGTGTTGAATAGTGTGAGAACAAGGTAAGTGTCTTAACACTTACTGCATTATAGAAAACAATATCTACACATGGTACACATATATATGCACGATTTTTAATTCTTCATTTTATTTTTCAATTAAAAGTGTACATACCGATCGATCATAAATTCTAGTTTCCAACTATTCCTAAAGATCACACGCACTTCTTTTTGTTTCTTCGTATTAGACTATGTGTACTTATAAACAGTCTAATGTTCTGTTCTGTTCTACAAGACACATCTAGAAGTTGAACCAATAAAACAATTGTAAGTGGCCAAATGCATTGTATAAACCTAGCTTAACATCACTTTTATTACTTTTAATTGATCATTTATTACCGCCAGAGCGGATATCGGGGTAATAAAAGTGCCTGCTTTTTCTCACCTCCTCGACGAATGTTTTCACAAGAACGGCGTGTCCTACCCGCAAATGTCCAATCAAGCATGATTAATTACAGGATAATTATTCTATTTAGAAATTTAACATGTAAGTAGTAAGTAAGTAATCTTGTATTAAAGTGTCACATATTAAATACAGTTACAATTACAAATAGTATACAACATTGTTATTTGATATCCTGCCATCATAGGCATATGAAACACTATAAAACACAATTGTACATGTTAAAACATAATAAAAGTTACAAATGTATTTCGATAATTAAAGCTATTATTTGGTCTTCGTTTACACATAATTAACCTGAAAACTGCAATTAAATTCCAAACTCTCATTATATTAAAAAAACAAAAACATTTGTTTTAATTACTTTTATAACACAGTTATACATTTTTACAATGCTAAAGAGCGTCGTTTATATATTTTTAAAAGTACGTTGCTAATGTGTGCTGTAGCATATCACAGTCAATTAAGAATGTTAAATTTTCAGTTGATAAAAGCAATTGTTGACTTGTTACAATATTTACAAACTCGTTCAGGGACACGTGTTTTCGGTCGAGTATATCCCCTGTTTCAATTGCTAAGGGAATATTATAGACAAGGGCGTAGTAATGATTTTTAGGTTGTACGCACACAAATAAGTTAAACATCGTAGATACGAATGTTTTAGAGTCGTGTTGTATCCACCCATGCACCCCTACCCCACCCCCTCTCAGATAATGCAAAATCAAGCCCGCTGCCTTTATATGTATACACATTTTTAAAACAACACGAAATCATACCAAAACAGTAAAAATAAAAGTAATTTAGGTATGAGAGTTGATTGCAGCATATGCCATCTCTGTGTGACTTCAAAAACTTACACTGCAGCTGTTGTTTTGAGATGCATGCCGTAACGCCGTTGTGTAATGGTTAGCACTGCGGCTTAGTAACCCACGGATCGCGCGTTCAACCCCAGCCAGGACCGAATTTGGGTTAATTATCGAAATATTTCAAAAAGTATTTCTTACCTCACCAGTCCTTCGGATGAGACTTTAAAACCGAGGTCTGCTCGCTAAAATGCTTTGTGCAATACAGCGAGGATAAATAAACGCTTATACACACAGATGCATGCCTATATTTTGGGATTTGCTCGATGCTGACCTTCAGTATTTAGTAGAATATAAGACTTTTTTTTATTTTTTTTTATTTTTTGTTTAAACCGGTATCTGTGGTCGGATGTAATATCTAAATAAAACTTATTCTAATGGATAAAACTAAGCGTGGTTACTTTTCATTCTCAACTGGCAACTCACAGATGGTCAGCCAACATTTTCAGAATATTTTATGGTTATCAATTAGTCTTGGTAATCAACAAGCTAGTGCTAATAATCTGCCAATGCAGCAAGCGTGATAACGCGTTTAATCATTCTAGTAGCATGCTAATGAAGGATTCGATTTTCCTGGGCAAAGACAATTGAATGTTGCAAAGAGCCGGCAGTATCCGTATTTTGTTTATTGCCAGCCCTTGTAGCATGAAGCGTCATGGACGGAGCTGCAGAGTGTTGTAACAAGTCAAGCGTAAACAGTCTTCGTAATGGTAAGTACTGTTATGTAATACAATTTATCTATTTATCGTATTTCTGTTTTGCACGATAAATTCATAATAATGACATTTTACAAAACGCAACCTAAGTCGATAAAACATGGTCATACAATCGAATAACTTTTCTGTCTGACGAGTGTTGAACAGTTAGACATTTATATATACTTGTAACACTTTTAATATTTTCAGTTACGCGGAAGGTCCAGGCTCTTAACGTTGACGCAGTGGAACACAGTTTACATGGAGAATGTTGTTAGAGGGATTGTATTTCAGAAGTGCTCAACTCTGAGCTTGTCTTAAGATGGCGCCTTAAGTATCACAGTCTTTCCCAGGGATTGAATAAACGATTCAAACTCCTGCAACTTTATCGGGACACACTCTCAGGTGGCAATCACATTATTGAAGGGCGCATTATTTGTAAGTGAGTGTGCTTCATTATATGTTTACCTTTAACGATGTCTGCTTTTACATTTAGGCACGATTTTAATGGTCAGTAACGTGTTAAAAATAAATAAAAATAATATGACTTAATATGGCGACTGCTTCAAACAAACGTGTTGTTTAAATTGAGTTATTATTAATATGTATTTGAGTTCTGTAGGAGAACACATACGGAATCACTTAATTAACATTAATTATTTAACATTAATTAATTAACGAAAAATGAATATTATGATATATCGTCAGCAAATGTGTTACTGAATTGCGTGTTATGGTACGATAAATGAACTGCAAACGTTTGCGCCACCTTAACTTTATGATAATGTATATATTGTAAAATCAGAATACTAACAATAAGGAAACATGATATATTTTAGAGAAATTTGATATACAATTAAAAAATAACGAACCCATTTATGCATTCGTTTGGTATTAACATAACGAGAAATTTTTTTAAATTGTAAAACTCTGAAAATTGTGCGCGTACCTCTGGTTGGGTAAAACTAGAATGTAATTCTCAAAGGAACTACATCTAATTAAGCGAGCAACATAAGGACTGGCCGAACGTCAGTTTAAAAGCTTTGATAATGACTAATAGGCCGGTATGCAATTGCCCTGACTGAAATATAGAACTACAAAGCGTTTTCATTGGCACACATCTCCTTACATTTGCATGGTAGTTGTACATACTGAAACTCACATTCGCAGAATGAAAATACTTGTCTTCATTTCAACTTTAACTTAAAGGGACATACGGCAATCTTGAAGCCTTTATCAAGCATTAAAATTAACCGCTCGGATTATGAACCCAGTAACAGTTTGACTTTAAACCTGCTTAAATATATTTACATACAAATTTGAATATATTTATAATTATTGGGAAATATAATCAATAATTAGTAATATGCAAAAACAAATGATTAAATAAATGCAATCTATGTAGAAAAAACTAAGTGGACGTCTCGAGTTTAACAAAAATCAAGATTGCCGTGCGTCCTTTAACAATAGAGAATTGTTCATACAAATTGCAATGAATAAAACAGGATTATTTGAAATAATCAATAATAAATAAAGCATGTTAGAACATTATGTTATAATTTATATTTTGTTCGAGTGCACCCAGTATGTAATAGATAGCACATGTTTTCATTGAGTTGGGTAATTTAAACATCTAGATGGGCGGAGCCCATCGAGGTGTTTAAATTAACCAACGAGATAAAACCATACTCTATTTGTTTTGTAGCATTTCCATTGCAGCTCTATTTCAGTTATTATCACTGTTATTCTAACTGTTATTCTAACTGTTATTCTGACAGGTCTTATTTTCAATTAAACGATTTACACCTGTGCTATTACAAAGAGAATTTTCAGTGACCATGCTACAAATATATATAAACATGCTTTATTCAAGATAAATATGATTCCCTCACATTTTTCTTTGATTAATTTGATACCTGCATATCTTAGCAGAATTTGCATAAAGACATAAACGATGAATACTTGAATGGTTATTGTTATCATTAGAACACAGACATCTACTCATACAGAACTTACGATGTATGCATGTAATTGCCCAATTTTTTTATTATTATTTTTGAGATGTATAATATACATAACATAATTTCATACTCATACTCAATTGAAGCTTCATCAGCCAAGATAAATTATTGTTATAAAAGCATGGCAACATATCATGAGTGAAATGTAAAACTTTGCTTTTATAAGAACATATTTGGGAATCCTTGCATTCTGGATTCTCGTATGCAAATAAACGTATCAGTCTCAATCCTTAATCACATATAATAGGCATTGTATAAGGTTTTATGGGTAGGGCATAATTGCCTATAATTTAATAGCCACTAGGGTTTCTTTGACCGGTCAATAACAATTAAGTGGAACATTGGAATCATTTCCGCACAATATGTTTACATTGCTCTTTGAAGCCTTTATCAAAGGAAGGTTGAACAAGAAATGAATTGAAGATTAATTTGGTGATCATCCTCGTTTTAAGATCTATCAGATGACGCTTATTAATTATTATTATTATTATTATTATTATTATTATTACTATTGCGCATAAATACCGGGAAAAAGTTTCCTACGGAAATATATGCGTTTCTTTTAAATCACGGTCAATATAAGTCGAGATCAATATTAAATTTTAAAGGGAGACACAATTTTACTGCTTTATTCTCACCTAAGATTATTTGAAAGCGAAAACCTGTCCTTGCTGTTGTAATGTTTTATTTGTAAATTGTCGTAATATAAATTTAAACCTAAATTACTTTGTCAACTTTTTGATGCATTTGTTTGGTTCAATCTTGGGATATGCATCGGACATATGGGGCTTTAGCAAGTCTAAAGAAATTGAAAGAATACACTTAAAATTGTGTAAGAAAATATTAAATGTTAAGGTAAGTACTTGCACAGCTGCTGTTTACGGTGAACTGGGACGTTTTCCTTTGTATATTTCACGATATGTTAAAATTGTTAAGTATTGGTTTAAGTTGTTAGATACTAATAAATTAAAACGGGAGAGGCTAGTTACCAGCCATATGGAGTACACAGAAAGTGATGACGTCATTTTGTATACACATTGTCGCATTGCGCAATCGAACACACACAATATACTGCACATGGGAGCAATTCTGTCTTTTGGTAACTGTTGCGATCTATGATCATATAGTGAAAACACTTTGTAGAAATGTAGTACTATGTATTTTACAAGTTAGCCACTTTACATTGAAATTAGGCCACTTAAACGTTCGGTACCTGGCTGATTCGGACCGTGGGCGATTCGGACCCTATTATAATTTCCTGATTTCTGTATTAATACATACTATTGTATTAATTCAGAGCTGACTATTTATGTTCGAAACAATCTTTAATTAGAACACAGAAATGTTTTATTATAGATTATTTATTGTATTTATTAATGGTTTTCCTTTGTTCTTGCTTACGTTTAATTTTTCATAAACCTGAAGGTCTGAGCCTAAACCGTGCTATAAATGCCGGTATATTTCAGACGTGTTATAAATGACAGATTCGGCAGTTATACCATGGTCTACTCAATTTTGAACGCGCATAGTTGTAATGTTTACACACAACCTGTTTATCAGCTATGTAAAACATTCCCTTACCAAAAATATAGGCTTCTGGCGACTATTTGCTGTAACTCTGCGGCAAACATTGCTGCAAAGCTGCGGCGAACAAGTTTGCGGCGATGTTGCGGTACACTTTTATCATGCCGCAGCGAACAAATATGCAAATGAGGTTCTGGTGATGTTCCGGCGATGTTCACCGCAACTTTGCCGCAGACCTCATTTGCATGGTAAAAGTGTGCGGCAACTTTGCAGCAAACTTCATTTGCATAACGCTTTTAGCTGTAATCTTCTGGCGATGTTCGCTGCAACTTTGCAGCAAACTTCATTTGCATAAAATGTTTCTCTGCACTGTTCTGGCGATGCTTGTGGTGATGTTCGCTGCAAAGTTGCGGCAATGTTCGCCAACACATCGCGGCAAAGTTTTTCAAAATAAATAATAGACTGAAATTATGAAATGAAACAATGGTGCGCCGTTTTAAAAAAAGATATATTTAGATAAAAAACATGATTTTGTTTCACTATTTAACATGGACTGCACCAAATTTAAATAAATGGAACGATTTAAAAAAATCGACACTAAATAAATGCTCTCGATTTAAAGTATATCCTTACGATTTGTTATGGGGGGTGTTGCGGGTGTCCGACCAAAGTTGACGTTTCAAAATGTCTCGTAAGGGTCCCATGCCTAGTTAGGAAATTCCTCACGGGTATATGTCTCACGTCCATTGTTTTACGTGTGCTCATGGAGATGTCGACCGCTGTCATTTATGTATTACTCACATTTTATGGAGATGTCGACCGCTGTCATTTCTGCATTACTCCCATTTTCATGGAGATGTTGACCGCTGTCATTTCTGCATTACTCCCATGTTATGGAGATGTCGACCGCTGTCATTCATCATTACTCTCATTTTATGGAGATGTCGACCACTGTCATTTCTGCATTACTCCCATTATCATGGCGATGTCGACTGCTGTCATTTCTGCATTACTCCTATTTTCATGGAGATGTCGACCGCTGTCAATTCTGCATTACTCTCATTTTCATGGAGATGTCGACCGCTGTCATTTCTGTATTTCTCCCTTTTTATGGAGATGTCGAGCGCTGTCATTCCTGCATTACTCTCATTTTCATGGACATGTCGAGCGCTGCCATTCCTGCATTACTCCCATTATCATGGAGATGTCGACCGCTGTCATTCCTGCATTACTCTCATTTTCATGGACATGTCGAGCGCTGCCATTCCTGCATTACTCCCATTATCATAGAGATGTCGACCGCTGTCATTTCTGCATTACTCACATTTTATGGAGATGTCGACCGCTGTCATTTCTGCATTACTCCTATTTTCATGGAGATGTTGACCGCTGTCATTTCTGCATTACTCCAATTTTATGGAGATGTCGACCGCTGTCATTCATGCATTACTCTCATTTTATGGAGATGTCGACCGCTGTCATTTTTGCATTACTCCCATTATCATGGCGATGTCGACTGCTGTCATTTCTGCATTACTCCTATTTTCATTGAGATGTCAACCGCTGTCAATTCTGCATTACTCTCATTTTCATGGAGATGTCGACCGCTGTCATTTCTGTATTTCTCCCATTTTATGGAGATGTCGACCGCTGTCATTCCTGCATAACTCTCATTTTCATGGACATGTCGAGCGCTGCCATTCCTGCATTACTCCCATTATCATGGAGATGTCGACCGCTGTCATTTCTGCATTACTCCCATTTTCATGGAGATGTCGAGCGCTGCCATTTCTGCATTACTCTCATTTTCAAGGAGACGTCGAGCACTGTCATTTCTGCATGACTCTCATTTTCACAGAAATGACGAGCGCTGTCATTTCTGCATCACTCCCATTTTTATGGAGATGTCGAGCGCTGTCATTGCGCATTACTCTCACTTTTACAGAGATGTCGACCGTTGTTATTCCTGCATTACAGTCATTTCATAGAGATGTCGAGCGCTGTCATTTCTGCTTTACTCTCATTTTCAAGGAGATGTCGAGCGCTGTCATTTCTGCTTTACTCTCATTTTCAAGGAGATGTCGAGCGATGTCATTTCTGCATTACTCCTATTTTCAAGGAGATGTCGAGCGATGTCATTTCTACATTACTCCCATTATCATGGAGATGTCGTGCGGTCATTTCTTCATTACTCCCATTATCATGGAGATGTCGTGCGGTCATTTCTGCATTACTCCCACTATCATGGAGATGTCGAATGCTGTCATTTTCATGGAGATGTCGAGAGCTGTCATTTCTGCATTACTCTCATTTTCACGGAGATGTCGAGCGCTGTCATTTCTGCATCACTCCCATTTCTATGGAGATGTCAAGCGCTGTCATTGCGCATTACTCTCACTTTTACAGATATGTCGAGCGCTGTTATTCCTGCATTACTCTCCTTTTCATAGAGATGTCGACCGCAGTCATTTCTGCATTACTCTCATGTTCATGGAGAAGTCGAGCGCTGTCATTCCTGCATTACTCCCATTTTCATGGAAATGTCGAACATCATCCTAACTGTAGCAGTCCAATAGGCACTTGGTGCCTGGATATCTTAGAATCAGCACCAGACCCTTAGGACAGACCCACAAACATAAATTTAAACATTTACCAATGGAGGTCAGGTTATGGGTCTGATGATGGTCTGGGGCTGATTCCGAAAGTTCCAGGCGACTGTTACCTAACCAGATGAAAAATGCAAAACTTGCTATTTTCCGACATATAAAAATAAAAATAAAACGATTATATACTTACAATATACAGGTGTGGAACAATTCCCCTTCAGAATATTCACTCAGATAAACTCATTCAAATTCATTGTTTTAAATTGTTACAATTTCATTGAAAAATAGTACACTGTTGACAACAGGAACACCATTGCCTATATAGACACATGATAACTGGTTATTTATGCAAAAATACCACAATTTCTTGAACACATGTGTTTCTAATAGAATAATCTCTGCAGGATACTGCATGATACTGCATAAGATCAAAGGAAATTGCATACTACCTGGTAATAATAATTAACTGACCCAGTCAGCAAGATTATCCAGCTTAATTTCCCACCAAATCTATCATAAATTGTGTTTCTACATGACTGTACACTTATATTATTCTGATATTAAGAATTAATTATCTTTGTCATTTTTTGACTTTTAAATACATGTTATTTAAAGTATGACTGTGCTTAAATTTCAAAGTAGATTTTATATTTGTTAAATTTGTAGATAGTTCCTTATAATATAATAATTCACAATGACTTAAACTATTAAAATGACTTGTCATCATGATGGTCATGTTAATGCAGAGTAATATTGATATCATTTTGCACTTGGGACACAATTTTAATTGTTCCGGTTTTAAATGTTGAAGTTATCAATTTAAAAATGTTCTTGCAACACAATAATACATATTTTGGCTTTTTATATTATTTTTAAATAATTGAATTGAATTGAATGTTGTTTAACGGCTCATCAACAAAATATAGGTTATTTAGAGCCGCCCCAGAGAGAGGGGAAGGATACATAGGAATCCGGGAACTGTGCCCTACTCTTATATCGAATAGATTCCAATGGTTCTTTAACGTGCTCGCAGGATAGACCGATACATGGGACCGTTTACGTCCCCATCCGATGGACGAGGCTAAGCTAGGGAAAGTGTCTTGCCAAGAACACACCGACGAAACTCAGTGGCACCACGGAGGATTGAACCCGGGGCCTCCGGTTACAAATCCGCCGTGCTACCGATTGAAAAAATAAGGTTCCACTAAAAGTTTTATACATGTACTTAGCAAAAAAATCCACATTTTACTTGAGTACATTCTACTTGAGTAATAAGTAACATAGAAGAAATAACAACAATCTGTATAAAGTTTAAGCTATGTGATGAAGTTTTGGCGAACGAAGATAAAGCAGATCAGAATCGAAAAGTTTGTCGTGATCTTATGGCGAATAAAGAAACGGCAAATCTGAATTAAAATGTTTGTGGCGATGTTACGGCGTGCAATAAAAAAAAAATCGGAATAGTAAAGTTTGTCGCAATGTTGTGGCGAACAACAAAACAGGACACCTACCAGAATAATATAGGCCAGCCACCTCAAAACATGTCACCCATCATTTGTATATAGACCAACCACTTCAAAACAGGTCAACTACCAGAATAATATAGACCAACCACTTCAAAACAGGTCAACTACCAGAATAATATAGGCCAGCCACCTCAAAACATGTCACCTATCATTTGTATATAGACCAGCCCCTTCAAAACAGGTCACCTATCAGAATGATATAGACCAACCACTTCAAAACAGGTCACCTACCAGAATAATATAAGCCAGCCACCTCAAAACGTGTCGCCCATCATTTGTATATAGACCAGCCACTTCAAAACAGGTCACTTACCAGAATAATATAGACCCACCACTTCAAAACAGGTCACCTACCAGAATAATATAGACCAACCACTTCAAAACAGGTCACCTACCAGAATAATATAGGCCAGCCACCTCAAAACATGTCACCCATCATTTGTATATAGACCAACCACTTCAAAACAGGTCACCTACCAGAATAATATAGGCCAGCCACCTCAAAACATGCCACCCATCATTTGTATATAGACCAACCACTTCAAAACAGGTCACCTACCAGAATAATATCGGCCAGCCACCTCAAAACATGTCACCCATCATTTGTATATAGACCAACCACATCAAAACAGGTCACCTACCAGAATAATATAGGCCAGCCACCTCAAAACATGTCACCTATCATTTGTATATAGACCAACCACTTCAAAAAGGTCAGCTACCAGAATTATATAGACCAACCACTTCAAAACATGTCATCTAACATAATGATATAGACCAACCACTTCAAAACAGGTCACCTACCAGAATAATATAGGCCAACCACCTCAAAACGTGTCACCCATCATTTGTATATAGACCAACCACTTCAAAACTGCTCACCTACCAGAATAATATAGGCCAGCTACCTCAAAACATGTCACCCATCATTTGTATATAGACCAACCACTTCAAAACAGGTCACCTACCAGAATAATATAGGCCAGCCACATCAAAAAATGCCACCCATCATTTGTATATAGACCAACCACTTCAAAACAGGTCAACTACCAGAATAATATAGACCAATCACTTCAAAACAGGTCACCTACCAGAATAATATAAGCCAGACACCTCAAAACGTGTCACACATCATGTGTATATAGACCAGCCACTTCAAAACAGGTCACCTACCAGAATAATATAGGCCAGCCACCTCAAAACATGTCACCCATCATTTGTATATAGACCAACCACTTCAAAACAGCTCACCTACCCGAATAATATAGGCCAGCCACCTCAAAACATGTCACCCATCATTTGTATATAGACCAACCACTTCAAAACAGGTCACCTACCAGAATAATATAGGCCAGCCACCTCAAAACATGTCACCTATCATTTGTATATAGACCAACCACTTCAAAACCGGTCAGCTACCAGAATTATATAGACCAACCACTTCAAAACATGTCATCTAACATAATGATATAGACCAACCACTTCAAAACAGGTCACATACCAGAATAATATAGGCCAGCCACCTCAAAACATGTCACTTATCATTTGTATATAGACCAGCCACTTCACAACAGGTCACATACCAGAATAATATAGACCAACCACTTCAAAACAGGTCACTTTCCAGAATAATATAGACCAACCACTTCAAAACAGGTCACCTACCAGAATAATATAGGCCAGCCACCTCAAAACATGTCACCCATCATTTGTATATAGACCAACCACTTCAAAACAGGTCACCTACCAGAATAATATAGGCCAGCCACCTCAAAACATGTCACCCATCATTTGTATATAGACCAACCACTTCAAAACAGGTCAACTACCAGAATTATATAAGCCAGACACCTCAAAACGTGTCACCCATCATTTGTATATCGACCAGCTACTTCAAAACAGGTCACCTACCAGAATTATATAGGCCAGCCACCTCAAAACATGTCACCCATCATTTGTATATAGACCAACCACTTCAAAACAGCTCACCTACCAGAATAATATAGGCCAGCCACCTCAAAACATGTCACCCATCATTTGTATATAGACCAACCACTTCAAAACAGGTCACCTACCAGAATAATATAGGCCAGCCACATCAAAAAATGTCACCCATCATTTGTATATAGACCAACCACTTCAAAACAGGTCAACTACCAAAATAATATAGACCAACCACTTCAAAACAGGTCACCTACCAGAATAATATAAGCCAGACACCTCAAAACGTGTCACCCATCATTTGTATATAGACCAGCCACTTCAAAACAGGTCACCTACCAGAATAATATAGGCCAGCCACCTCAAAACATGTCACCCATCATTTGTATATAGACCAACCACTTCAAAACAGCTCACCTACCAGAATAATATAGGCCAGCCACCTCAAAACATGTCACCCATCATTTGTATATAGACCAACCACTTCAAAACAGGTCACCTACCAGAATAATATAAGACAGCCACCTCAAAACATGTCACCTATCATTTGTATATAGACCAACCACTTCAAAACCGGTCAGCTACCAGAATTATATAGACCAACCACTTCAAAACATGTCATCTAACATAATGATATAGACCAACCACTTCAAAACAGGTCACATACCAGAATAATATAGGCCAGCAACCTCAAAACATGTCACTTATCATTTGTATATAGACCAGCCACTTCACAACAGGTCACATACCAGAATAATATAGACCAACCACTTCAAAACAGGTCACCTTCCAGAATAATATAGACCAACCACTTCAAAACAGGTCACCTACCAAAATAATATAGGCCAGCCACCTCAAAACATGTCAACCATCATTTGTATATAGACCAACCACTTCAAAACAGGTCACCTACCAGAATAATATAGGCCAGCCACCTCAAAACATGTCACCCATCATTTGTATATAGACCAACCACTTCAAAACAGGTTAACTACCAGAATTATATAAGCCAGACACCTCAAAACGTGTCACCCATCATTTGTATATAGACCAGCCACTTCAAAACAGGTCACCTACCAGAATAATATAGGCCAGCCACCTCAAAACATGTCACCCATAATTTGTATATAGACCAACCACTTCAAAACAGCTCACCTACCAGAATAATATAGGCCAGCCACCTCAAAACATGTCACCCATCATTTGTATATAGACCAACCACTTCAAAACAGGTCACCTACCAGAATAATATAAGCCAGCCACCTCAAAACATGTCACTTATCATTTGTATATAGACCAACCACTTCAAAACCGGTCAGCTACCAGAATTATATAGACCAACCACTTTAAAACTTGTCATCTAACATAATGATATAGACCAACCACTTCAAAACAGGTCACCTACCAGAATAATATAGGCCAACCACCTCAAAACGTGTCATCCATCATTTGTATATAGACCAGACGCTTCAAAACAGGTCACCTACCAGAATAACATAGACCAACCACTTCAAAACAGGTCACCTACCAGAATAATATAGACCAACCACTTCAAAACAGCTCACCTACCAGAATAATATAGGCCAGCCACCTCAAAACATGTCACCCATCATTTGTATATAGACCAACCACTTCAAAACAGGTCACCTATCAGAATAATATAGGCCAGCCACCTCAAATCATGTCACCCATCATTTGTATATAGACCAACCACTTCAAAACATGTCACCTACCAGAATTATATAGACCAGCCACCTCAAAACATGTCACCCATCATTTGTATATAGATCAGCCACTTCAAAACAGGTCACCTACCATAATTATATAGACCAGCCACCTCAAAACATGTCACCCATCATTTGTATACAGACCAGCCACTTCAAAACAAGTCTCCTACCAGAATAATATAGACAAACCACTTCAAAACAGGTCGCCTATCAGAATTATATAGACCAGCCACCTCAAAACATGTCACCCATCATTTGTATATAGACCAGCCACTTCAAAACAAATCACCTACCAGAATAATATAGACCAACCACTTCAAAACAGGTCACCTACCAGAATAATATAAACCTACCACTTCAAAACAGGTCACCTACCAGAATAATATAGGCCAGCCACCTCAAAACATGTCACTTATCATTTGTATAAAGACCAGCCACTTCACAACAGGTCACATACCAGAATAATAAAGACCAACCAATTCAAAACAGTTCACCTACCAGAATAATTTAGACCAACCACTTCAAAACAGGTCACATACCAGAATAATATAGGCCAGCCACCTCAAAACATGTCACTTATCATTTGTATATAGACCAGCCACTTCACAACAGGTCACATACCAGAATAATATAGACCAACCACTTCAAAACAGGTCAC
The DNA here is from genome assembly GCA_037043455.1 of Cyrtodaria siliqua. Lineage (NCBI taxonomy): Eukaryota > Metazoa > Mollusca > Bivalvia > Adapedonta > Hiatellidae > Cyrtodaria > Cyrtodaria siliqua. Next base: position 39,309 of record JAWPHD010003026.1, on the reverse strand, counting down.
CTTCCAGAATAATATAGACCAACCACTTCAAAACAGGTCACCTACCAGAATAATATAGGCCAGCCACCTCAAAACATGTCACCCATCATTTGTATACAGACCAACCACTTCAAAACAGGTCACCTACCAGAATAATATAGGCCAGCCACCTCAAAACATGTCACCCATCATTTGTATATAGACCAACCACTTCAAAACAGGTCAACTACCAGAATAATATAGACCAGCCACCTCAAAACATGTCACCCACAATTTGTATATAGACCAGCGACTTCAAAACAAGTCACCTACCAGAATAATATAGACCAACCACTTCAAAATAGGTCACATACCAGAATTATATAGACCAGCCACCTCAAAACATGTCACCCATCATTTGTATATAGACCAGCCACTTCAAAACAAGTCACCTACCAGAATAATATAGACCACCCACTTCAAAACAGGTCACCTATCAGAATTATATAGACCAGCCACCTCAAAACATGTCACCCATCATTTGTATATAGACCAGCCACTTCAAAACAGATCACCTACCAGAATAATATAGACCAACCACTTCAAAACAGGTCACCTACCAGAATAATATAGGCCAGCCACCTCAAAACATGTCACTCATCATTTGTATATTGACCAACCACTTCAAAACAGGTCACCTACCAGAATAATATAAACCTACCACTTCAAAACAGGTCACCTACCGGAATAATATAGGCCAGCCACCTCAAAACATGTCACTCATCATTTGTATATAGACCAACCACTTCAAAACATGTCACCCATCATTTGTATATAGACCAACCACTTCATTCAAGACATGTCACCCATCATTTGTATATAGACCAACAACTTCAAGACATGTCAGCCATCATTTGTATATAGACCAATCACTTCAAGACATGTCACCCATCATTTGTTTTTTGACCAACCATTTCAAACATGTTATGTATATGCACGAACCTTTTCAAGCCACACATCTCATTTCCTATACATGTATATAGATTTACTACAACACATCAATCACATGTCGCATCACCATCACATACGTTGACCTACTTATGTCCAACCGGATAAGAAATTGGTTATTTTCTTTGAACATTATATAATCTTATACACATTCTTTAACCTTCATGTATTGAAACTATTTGACAGTCTTAAACCTTTTTGAATAACACCTTGATGAATACCAATACCAAACATAGTTCACTATGCCAATGACCTACTTAACATACTTATTCTGGTCAACAAAACTGTAAATCTCAATTCTCAGTGGCTGGTCTATATACAAATGATGGGTGACATGTTTTGAAGTGGCTGGCCTATATACATATGATGGGTGACATGTTTTTAAGTGGCTGGTCTATATACAAATAAATAGGTGACATGTTTTGAAGTGGCTGGTCTATATACAAATGATGGGTGACATTTTTTGAGGTGGCTGGTCTATATACATATGATGGGTGACATGTTTTGAGGTGGCTGGTCTATATACATATGATGGGTGACATGTTTTGAAGTGGCTGGTCTATATATATATGATGGGTGACCTGTTTTGAAGTGGCTGGTCTATATACAAATGATGGGTGACATGTTTTGAAGTGGCTGGTCTATATACATATGATGGGTGACCTGTTTTGAGGTGGCTGGTCTATAAACATATTGTGGGAGACATGTTTTCAAGTTGCTGGTCTATATACATATTATGGGTGACCTGTTTTGAAGTTTCTGGTCTATATACAAATGATGGGTGACATGTTTTGAGGTGGCTGGTCTATATACATATGATAGGGGACATGTTTTGAGGTGGCTGGTCTATATACATATGATGGGCGACATGTTTTGAAGTGGCTGGTCTATATACATATGATGGGTGACATGTTTTGAAGTGGCTGGTCTATATACAAATGATGGGTGACATGTTTTGAAGTGGGTGGTCTATATACATACGATGGGGGCCATGTTTTGAAGTGGCTGGTCTATATACATATGATGGGTGACATGTTTTGGGGTGGCTGGTCTATATACATATGATGGGTGACATGTTTTGAAGTGGCTGGTCTATATACAAATGATGGGTGACATGTTTTGAAGTGGCTGGTCTATATACATATTGTGGGTGACATGTTTTCAAGTTGCTGGTCTATATACATATGATGGGTGACCTGTTTTGAAGTGGCTGGTCTATATACCAATGATGAGTGACATGTTTTGAGGTGGCTGTTCTATATACATACGATGGGGGACATGTTTTGAAGTGGCTGGTCTATATACATATGATGGGTGACATGTTTTGAGGTGGCTGGTCTATATACATATTATTGGTGACCTGTTTTGAAGTGGCTGGTCTATATATATATGATGGGTGACCTGTTTTGAAGTGGCTGGTCTATATACATATGATGGGTGACCTGTTTTGAAGTGGCTGGTCTATATACAAACGATGGGGGACATGTTTTGAGGTGGCTGGTCTATATACAGACGATGGGGGACATGTTTTGAAGTGGCTGGTCTATATAATTATGATGGGTGACATGTTTTGAGGTGGCTGGTCTATATACATATGATGAGTGACCTGTTTTGAAGTGGCTGGTCTATAAACATATTGTGGGAGACATGTTTTGAAGTTGCTGGTCTATATACATATTATGGGTGACCTGTATTGAAGTTTCTGGTCTATATACAAATGATGGGTGACATGTTTTGAGGTGGCTGGTCTATATACATATGATGGGTGACCTGTTTTGAAGTGGCTGGTCTATATACAAATGATGAGTGACATGTTTTGAGGTGGCTGTTCTATAAACATACGATGGGTGACATGTTTTGAGGTGGCTGGTCTATATACATATGATGGGTGACCTGTTTTGAAGTGGCTGGTCTATATACATATGATGGGTGACCTGTTTTGAAGTGGCTGGTCTATATACAAATGATGAGTGACATGTTTTGAGGTGGCTGGTCTATATACATACGATGGGGGACATGTTTTGAAGTGGATGGTCTATATACATATGATGGGTGACATGTTTTGAGGTGGCTGGTCTATATACATATGATGGGTGACAGGTTTTGAAGTGGCTGGTCTATATACAAATGATGGGTGACATGTTTTGAAGTGGCTGGTCTATATACAAATGATGGGTGACATGTTTTAAGGTGGGTTGTCTATATACATACGATGGGGGACATGTTTTGAAGTGGCTGGTCTATATACATATGATGGGTGACATGTTTTGAGGTGGCTGGTCTATATACATCTGATGGGTGACATGTTTTGAAGTGGCTGGTCTATATACAAATGATGGGTGACATGTTTTGAAGTGGCTGGTCTATATACATGTTGTGGGTGACATGTTTTCAAGTTGCTGGTCTATATACATATGATGGGTGACCTGTTTTGAAGTGGCTGGTCTATATACAAATGATGGGTGACATGTTTTGAGGTGGCTGGTCTATATACATACGATGGGGGACATGTTTTGAAGTGGCTGGTCTATATACATATGATGGGTGACCTGTTTTGAAGTGGCTGGTCTATATACAAATGATGAGTGACATGTTTTGAGGTGGCTGTTCTATATACATACGATGGGGGAAATGTTTTGAAGTGGCTGGTCTATATACATATGATGGGTGACATGTTTTGAGGTGGCTGGTCTATATACATACGATGGGGGACATGTTTTGAAGTGGCTGGTCTATATACATATGATGGGTGACCTGTTTTGAAGTGGCTGGTCTATATACAAATGATGGGTGACATGTTTTGAGGTGGGTGGTCTATATACATACGATGGGGGACATGTTTTGAAGTGGCTGGTCTATATACATATGATGGGTGACATGTTTTGAGGTGGCTGGTCTATATACATATGATGGGTGACATGTTTTGAAGTGGCTGGTCTATATACAAATGATGGGTAACATGTTTTGAAGTGGCTGGTCTATATACATATTGTGGGTGACATGTTTTGAAGTGGCTGGTCTATATACATATGATGGATGACCTGTTTTGAAGTGGCTGGTCTATATACAAATGATGAGTGACATGTTTTGAGGTGGTTGTTCTATATACATACGATGGGGGACATGTTTTGAAGTGGCTGGTCTATATACATATGATGGGTGACCTGTTTTGAAGTGGCTGGTCTATATACATATGATGGGTGACCTGTTTTGAAGTGGCTGCTCTATATACAAATGATGGGTGACATGTTTTGAGGTGGCTGGTCTATATACATATGATGGGCGACATGTTTTGAAGTGGCTGGTCTATATACATATGATGGGTAACATGTTTTGAAGTGGCTGGTCTATATACAAATGATTGGTGACATGTTTTGAGGTGGGTGGTCTATATACATACGATGGGGGACATGTTTTGAAGTGGCTGGTCTATATACATATGATGGGTGACATGTTTTGAGGTGGCTGGTCTATATACATATGATGGGTGACATGTTTTGAAGTGGCTGGTCTATATACAAATGATGGGTGACATGTTTTGAAGTGGCTTGTCTATATACATATTGTGGGTGACATGTTTTGAAGTTGCTGGTCTATATACATACGATAGGGGACATGTTTTGAAGTGGCTGGTCTATATACATATGATGGGTGACATGTTTTGAGGTGGCTGGTCTATATACATACGATGGGGGACATGTTTTGAAGTGGCTGGTCTATATACATATGATGGGTGACCTGTTTTGAAGTGGCTGGTCTATATACAAATGATGAGTGACATGTTTTGAAGTGGCTGTTCTATATACATACGATGGGGGACATGTTTTTTGAAGTGGCTGGTCTATATACATATGATGGGTGACATGTTTTGAGGTGGCTGGTCTATATACATATGATGGGTGACCTCTTTTGAAGTGGCTGGTCTATATACATATGATGGGTGACCTGTTTTGAAGTGTCTGGTCTATATACAAATGATGAGTGACATGTTTTGAGGTGGCTGATCTATATACATACGATGGGAGACATGTTTTGAAGTGGCTGGTCTATATAATTATGATGGGTGACATGTTTTGAGGTGGCTGGTCTATATACATATGATGGGTGACATGTTTTGAAGTGGCTGGTCTATATACAAATGATGGGTGACCTGTTTTGAAGTGGCTGGTCTATAAACATATTGTGGGAGACATGTTTTCAAGTTGCTGGTCTATATACATATTATGGGTGACCTGTTTTGAAGTGTCTGGTCTATATACAAATGATGGGTGACATGTTTTGAGGTGGCTGGTCTATATACATGTCACCGTTCGGGTTCTATCTCTTTCTATTCCATATTACCCTGGGTTCGAAATATCAGGACAGAGTTGGTTTTCTATATAATCTTTATTTCTACGGATCGATGCGTCAAACAACGCCAAACTCTATCTGTGAATATATAAATATCCAGATATAAATATTATATAAATATTTATCGTCCAGTACAAAGTATAACAACGTGTACTCTATTGAAAACTCGGCAAAATGCACTCTATTACATGAATTAAACAATAACAATAACAAATACCAGGGTAAGCACATATGTAAATATATGTCAACACATGTCAACAACACAGATTATGCTTTACACGGACAATGGCCTTGTAGTCCCATTTGTTTAAACATCGAATATAAGCGTTTACAACATCACATATTTAATGGAAAGGTGACACATCTTATAACAAACAATACTAATTAAATAGACATACCTGTGAATATATAAATATCCAGATATAAATATTATATAAATATTTATCGTCCAGTACAAAGTATAACAACGTGTACTCTATTGAAAACTCGGCAAAATGCACTGACGCATAGCGGTGAACGCATGCACGTGTACCATTAGTATGTTAGTAAAAGATGGTCAAAGGGAGACTATAAACATAACCCATTACTTATAAGGACCCGATGTTAAGGATTTATTTGATATATTGTGGCGTAAGGAACAACATACAATTGTCTTTTGTAAATATATTTATTTCGACCCACATCGAAAACATAGCATAATGAAGGGCTTATTGAGCCGGTCACATATTCGGCCACTCCGGAAAAGTCGTCCTCGACTTTAATCAACTTGCCTGAATAAAAACAAAATATGAATTAATATGTTTATGTCGTCTATACAATATTGGCACTCCAAATCAGCATGCCAGAAACGCCTCCTGCTTAAGAAAACAGAAATAGTAAAATATCTGTTGAAGAAAACATATCCTACAAAGCAAACACAAAGAAACAAAATAAGTATTCACTGATATACATCACTCAATCAGTTACCTATTATGGAAATACAAAACATGAATACAAATACAGACACTGACTTTATATAGACAATAACAGTTAATTGTAATTCTACCATTTACTTACTTTCTCCAATCGGTCTGATGAAGTCTTTGTGGTGGGTTTCTGGGTCGCTGACCCCTCTGCAATGGTGGTGTTTCAGGCGACTTGGATTCCGTCTGATGAAGTCGTTGTGATTTTCTGGGTCGCTGACCCCTCTGCAATGATAGCGTATCACCTGACTTGGGTTCCGCCCTTTGGTTACGCCTCATGGGGATAACATACTTCCTGGACGTTTCTTCCAATGATGGATGAACTACAGATGGTTCTGTCATCGTATCGTCTTCCGAACTGCTGTCAGAAATGTCCAAAAAACCATCATCTTGGCTTTCCTCTAGACTCTGGAGTGGAGCTGACCTTGTCTTTGGTCTGGTCCTTCTTGCAGGCATATATTCTGTCTCAGGACAAGGCAAGCCAATGAACGGAAGAAGCATATTCCGATGAAGAAGTTTTAACTTGGAATGAGGAGCATTTTCGGCTTGTACCTCAAACACAGGAATGTCAAGGATCGGTTGCCGGCGGACAACATATGGCTGGACGTCCCAAGTATCGGCCAGCTTTTGTTTTCCCTTAAGGCCAACCTTTCGTATAAGTACACGATCACCGGGTTGCAAAACGGCCTCTCTAACCTTCTGATCGTAGTACTTCTTTTGCTTTTGACCCGCTTTCATGGCTTCTTGAGATGCTTTGTCGTATGCATATGCCAGCCTTGACTTAAGTTTGTCGCAGTAGTCTAGATGACTGGTACGCGTCCCCATGTCCGATGGTAAACCAAGGTATGCATCGATAGCAAGTCGTGGATGTCTACCAAACATGAGATAAAATGGAGAGTAGTTGGTACTCTCGTGCTTAACAGCATTGTATGCATGTGTCAGGGTTGAAACGTGCGACTTCCAATCTGCTTTCTGCTGATCATCCATTGTACCCATCATGTTTAGAAGTGTCTGGTTGAAACGTTCAACCATTCCGTTTCCCTGTGGATGGTAAGGGGTTGTTCTGCTTTTCTTTATGCCTGTTATATCGCACAGTTTCTTTATGACTTTCCCTTCAAAGCACTGTCCCTTATCGCTATGAAGTCTTGCCGGGAAACCGTAATGCACAAAAAAGTTTTCATACAATACGCGGGCAGTAGTAGCTGCTGTTTGGTTTCTTGTTGGAATGGCTTGTGCATACCTTGAAAAGTGGTCCGTTATTACGAGGATGTTTTCGTACCCGCCTTTTGAGCGTTCCAAAGAGAGGTAATCGATACACACAAGTTCCATTGGCGCACTGGATGTAATATTTATCAGCTCTGTAGCTTTTGATGGAGTAACCTTTCTCCGAATGCATCTTCCACACATCTGTACCTTGGTCTTGATAAACTTGTCCATACCAGGCCAGTAAAAGCGTTGCTTTATGAGAAATAAGCTGCGATCCCTTCCCTGGTGGCCAAGGTCATTATGATATGCGTTGAATATGATATCTCTAAGAGATTCTGGTAACATAAGTTGTTGGTATTCCTCACCATTAACTATGCCATGGTGGTAGAGTACCCCTTTCTGAATAGACAACTTGTCCCAAATTCCGAGATATCTAGCATCAATAGCATGTGCATCAAGTTGCGTCTTTGTCGGTTTCTGGCTGTCTACGACACCATTAACAATGTAACCAATGTCATGATCAATGGATTGTGCTTTGATCCAGTCTTGTAACGTCAACGATGTCCCACTCACGATGTCCTCTGATAGCGGATCCTCCTGAGCTGCTACTATATCATCCGACCCGGTACTAACCAGATTCTCTACAAATGAGAACTCTTCTGAGGTTGCATTAATGGCCTGAGAAATAGCATTCAGTACCTCTGGAAATATGCACTGTTCAGAAGAATCAGAAGAAGGCGACTTTCGTCTCGATAGTCCATCTGCATCGCCATTACTTGTCCCGCATCTGTACTTTATGCTGAAGTTGTAACTGCAGAGGTCTGATACCCACCGTTGTCTCGTTGCATCGAGCTTAGCCGTAGTCAGTACATAGGTAAGGGGGTTATTATCGGTAACCACCTCAAATGTAGCCCCATACAAATAGTCGTGAAACCTGTCGGCCACAGCCCACTTTAAGGCTAAAAATTCCAACTTGTGTGCTGGGTAATTCTTCTCCGCCGGTTTCAAACTTCGACTTGCGTAAGCAACTACACGACTGATACCATCTTGCTCCTGGTATAGGACTGCTCCGAGTCCGGTACTCGAAGCGTCCGTATGTAGCTTGAATGGTCGATCATAGTCTGCATATGCCAATACAGGTGGGTGTGTCAAATTGTAGATTAGTGTTTCAAACGCCTTCTGTTGAGCTTCTGTCCAAACAAACTTTGTTGACTTCTTCTTGTTCTTATTCTTTAATGTTTTCTTTCCGCAGTTGCCGATAAGAAGATCGTTCAAAGGCCTGGCAATGCTCGCATATCCTTTTATGAAGCGGCGATAATACCCCGTGAATCCTAAGAAAGCCCGAACATCCTTTATAGACGTAGGAATAGGCCAGGTTCTGACAGATTCTATCTTCTCTGGATCTGTCTCAATGCCGTCTTCTGATACCACGTGACCCAGGTAGGTAACTCTGGCCTTAAAGAATTCGCACTTTGATGCCTTTAACTTCAGTCTATGTTGCTGTAACCGTTGGAACACAGCCTCTAACCGAGTCAAATGATCCTCAAAGGTTGCGGAGAATATGATGATGTCATCAAGGTAGATTAAACAATCACGGAGATTGAGGTCACCCATACATCTTTCCATCACCCTTTGGAAGGTCGCAGGCGCATTACATAGACCAAATGGCATACGATTGAACTCGTAAAATCCAAGAGTTCCTACCTGGAACGCTGTCTTAGGCTTGTCTTTTTCTTCAATCTCAACCTGCCAATACCCACTGCGCAAATCGAGTTTCGAGAAGTATTTAGCCTTGGCGAGAAGGTGTAACGTATCTTCGACTCTTGGGATGGCATACGCATCTTTCACTGTCCGGTTGTTGAGTTTGCGATAGTCGACGCAAAATCGTATTGTACCGTCTTTCTTTCGCACAACAACTACGTTTGAAGAAAATGGGCTCTGACTTGGTCGTATGGCATCTGCTTCAATCATCTCATTGAGATGTTCGCGGATCTCCTGGAATAACGCTGGTGGTATGCGACGATGGGCTTCTTTGAATGGCTGTTCGGTATCCAGTTTAATTGTGTGTTTAGTGAGGTCGCATGTTCCTAAATCGGTAAAACTGTTCGAAAAAATTGATGTCCATTTAGATAGAAAATTTAAAGCTTGTGTTTTCTGATCAGGTGTTAACTTGGAGTCCTCCAACGAGACGTCCTTTGGTAATCCTGATGCTTTGTCGCGATGCTCCGTATCTGTTGATGCTAAATGTTGAGACATCGTTGCGCTCGTGCCAGCGCCTATCGGATCAACATTCCTAAGAATTTTAACCTCCCGCAGCTCGCATAGGTCTGACTTCGGTTTAATTTCAAGAACCTTCGCTGACATGTTGAAAATCCGAACCGGGACTCGTTGACTATTTCCGGGCTTGTCTAAAGACACAACACGCGGACAAACACCGATCCGAGTAGATGCTGCTTCTGTCTGCTCGGTAACCGCTGTGTCACTGTCAGTCTTCTTTCGCACAAAGCCGGAAACAGTGATAACTTCCATTGGTTGAACTCTGATACTGGTATGATTTGTTGACTTAACAACTCCAACGAAATCATTTTGTACAGACACAAAGGCATTATTCCATTCCTGGGGAACGTTCTTATCATGCTGGCATATCTCTTTATATGGTCTGATGACGTTCGTTCCTATAACCATTGGAACCGCCAAATTATAATCCGTAGACGGAACGACCAGTACAGGTACTTCAATATGCATAATGTTTAAGGCGGGAACCTGTATATATCCTTCAATATATCCCAAATATGGAAGTCTATTCCCATCGGCTCCTTGAAGATTTAACCGTAAATCATCCAATGATGTTAAAGGTGGTAATGGACAAATGGATCGATACAAATCCTCCGACACTGTCGAAACCATCGATCCACTGTCAATAAGGGCTGGTGTGTTTATGCCACAGAAAACTACAGAAGACTCATTGGCATGGCCAATTAATCTACTGAAGAGTGCTTTGGGGTTGGGGCGTGTGTTTTGGTTGTCTCCATGTTGCCCTGGAATGGAGACATCTACATGTTTAACGGTCCCTTTGCCCTTTCAGTTGTTGCTTTTGTTGTAGTAAGGTTTTCTTTTCTGTCTTGTGTTGTGTCCACTGATTTCTTATTAGCATTCTTATTGGCATTCTTTTCTTTCCAACTGGTTGGTGATGGAGATCTTCTGTCTCTGCCATCTCTAGCCCAGTTCCTTCTTAATGCATTCTCTTTCTTCAACTGTTCCATTTGATTTTCTAAAGATGATAATTTTTTCATTAGTGCATCAAATTTTGACTCGTCTTTTATGTCGAATGAGACCGTTTTAAGATGTATTCCTGCATTTGCATTTAAATTCATCTCATGTTCTTCCTTTCTGACTTCTCTCCGCAGCGAATCAAAATCTGTGTTCTTTTCAACGTGTATTCGTGTAGCATTCTTTAGCCTATCGTTTATGAGGAACTTCCAAAACTTTGTTCTTAACATATCATTCTTTGCTTCTTCTTTAACATGACCTTTTTCTATTGCTCTCTGTATAATTTCTTCTAAGCGCAGAGCCCATGCAGTTACATTTTCTCCCTGTTTTTGACGTTCCGTATAAAATTCTTGCAATACACTTTCTCCAGTTGCAACATTTCCAAATACTCCTTCCAACTTGGCCACCATCGTTTCCATACCCGCAGTGGGTCCAAGTGGTAAGAGTACCCGCTTAGCCTGTCCTTTTAATGATCGTCTTATTCCTTGTGCAATCATATATTCTGGATACATCTTGCCTTCTCTTACGCAGCTCACTTCGTATTTCCATTCCTCGAACGTCACTTCGTTTTTCGGCTTGGGCTCTTCGCCCGAGAAAATGGAAAACTTTGTCATGAATGGCTTATCCTTAAAAGATGTATTGTCTTTGGCATTATCTTCTATACTTTGTTCCTTCCTTTCCGTTGTTATGTCTTGTGCACCACTTAAGTGTTCCTTGGCTTGGTTTACACTATCAGATCGTGGTGACTCCAGAATTAGTTTCTCCTTCTTACACAGCTCTATTTCTTTTTGAAGTAATCGTTCTTCTTTCAACTTCAGTTCATGTTCTTGTTTTTCAGCTACGGTATGTTTTGTATCTTCAAATTCTTGTTTCACTTTTATTGAAATACTCGCATCCTCTCTTCGTCTTAATTCATGCTCACGTTTAACTAAGTTCTCCTCTCTAATGTTAAGTTCACGCTCTCTATCACTAATTGTTTGTTCCTTGTCTCGGTTTACACTGTCACATCGTGGTGACTCCAGAATTAGTTTCTCCTTCTTACACAGATCTATTTCCTTTTGGACCAATTGTTCTTCTTTCAACTTCAGTTCATGTTCTGTTTGTTCAGCTACGGTTTGTTTTGTATCCTCTAATTCTTGTTTTACTTTTACTGCCATACTCGCGTCCTCTCCTCGTCTCAATTCATACCCACGTTTAACTAAGTGTTCCTCTCTAATATTCTGCTCACGGTCTCTATCACTAATTGTGTTTCTCATATATTGATCCCTCTCCAGCATCTGTGTATTTCTTCTTTCGCCTTCTCCTATAACTCGCCCTATCTCACTATCTCCTGTGCTGTCGATATGCTTTAATTCACCTCTCTGGGAACTAAAACTGTATCTAAGCCTCTCCTCCTCTTTTGCTAACTGCCTTAATCGTTCTCTAAAATTCTCTTCCTCTTTAACTTTAAACAAAATACTAGCTTCCAGTCTTGTTTCTTCAGCTAAGATCTCCTTAAATCTTTCCTTTCTTTTTCTCTCCTCTTCTAGAAGGATGTTTTGCTTCTTCATCCGTTCTATTCTTTCCTTTAGCTCTCGTTCTGCCTCATTGTGTTTCTGTCTATCATGCTCCATTCTCTGTTCTTGTATCCTCAAGTATTCAATTCTTTTGAGTTTCTTTACTTCTTCTTCATCTATCAATATGTCTTGCTCTGAATGGCTCTCACGTATGTTACTTGTTATTCTACTTTTGTTCTGACGTGTCATAGTTTCCTTTCTTCTCTTACTGTGGTTGGTCTCATCTATAAGTGCTTGAGATTCCGCTCTACTACCAACTCCCCTATTCATATCTTGTTCATATGTCGTCATTCTGTTTCTCTCTTCTTTATCTAGCCGTAGTTGATCAGTGTATTCTCTATCTAATATACTATCTGTCACACTATTTCGTTTCGTAGATTTTCTTTCCATACGCTCTCCTTCATCTGTCAGATTACCCTTATATGCTTCATAGTATTCCCGATCTAACTCCCTGCCTAGCATATCCTCTTCATCTAGGTCAGTACAATCTTTCATCGTTCTACTTCTTCTTGTATCGTATCTATCTAAAGGTTCATTATATCCTCTATACTGCCTTTCCTGTAAGTCTCTACTTATAGGGCTCCTATCTATGACGTTATCTCTTACTGGAGACTCCATAGATCCATTCTTATATATACTTTCTGAACCCTGAATTCCAAGCCTCCGTTCAATACTACTGATACTTTTACTTAATATCCTCTGTGTATATTCGGTATCTGTCTCTTTCTGCTTATGACTGCCTTCAATGCCATCCAATTCTAATGACTTTCTAGCTGGTATACTATCCGCAATAGTGGTACACTCAGCTGAGCCTCGTGTTGGATTTGCCTCAGTTCCCGTTGTATGTATTTTTCCTCTCGACTCCTTGTAGGCACTACCATATCCTAAGTTCCTTAATTCCAACTCTAATTCCTTTAATTCCTTCAATAAAGGTTCACTAGATAAACCACTTATGCTCTTAGGACTGTTGTGATCCTTTTCGTGTTCTCCTATTACATGAGTACTACTTAAAGGATCCAAAATCATACTCTTTCTGCTCATTGCACTTCCGGGAACATCTTGATTTTCATCCATATCGATTTCAGAATTATCAAACGATGTGTTACACTCTAACTGTAGTCTTTCTTCTCGTTTCTTATTTCTTTCCTTTAGAACTTCTTCCCGTTGCTGTTTTATTTCATATATCTCCTTCTCTATCCCCTCTCTGTATTTCCCATATTTCTTTGGTCTAGCCATGGCACTAGGTTCCTTTAAATCAATTTCAGAGCAACACAACCACAATACAACCCCAAACCGATCAAACCAAAATAACTCAACACAAACACCACTTCGAAAAACACCGTAACATAAAACAACACTATGAAATCACAACACAATATACCACAAACGAATTGGAACAACGACAAAAAAAAATAAAAAATAAAAATTCTACCATCGAGGTTTGAACTCACAACACTCCACAAAACTCTCTACACTCCAGAAAACTATCAGCTGAAAAGACGACCGCTTAACCGACTGCGCTAATGACGCGAGTTACTTATATCTCACCTGTAGACGTATACATTACCAATACGTATACTACAGGTCTATATATAAGGTATAACGGTGTTTTCCTTTAATAGTTTCCAGAAAAATAGAACAAGTTCATGTTTAGAACACAAAATGCTCAAGAATGGGATTTTGGGAACTAGTTCTCGTTGAAATACTAAAATTCCGCGATGGTCGACTACAAAAATACCGTAAAAAAACAAACAAATGCCGCGAAGTATCAACAGTAATTTCTTTGGAATGCCTACTTCAAAGATAATTACGTTTCTTTACTATGTTACGACCGAGATAACCGTAAACAAATTTACTCAAACACAACAGGAGAACTTATTTTCCTAGTGTGTTTGTGTTGTCAGTACCTATAAATTATAAACATGCATACTCAATGCACGTTTATCTTTTATATATTCAAATACGAAAACTTCTAATATAAATTTAACGTCTCAATATTACTGAGAGGTGAATTTTATATACTGCCGATGACTGGGTTTGAACCGGGGGCCCTCGGTTACAAATGCAATGCTCTATTCACTGCGCTACGCCGCTTTTACAATTTGTATGGTCAAATTTTAACTCTTATCGGCTTTACCAGTAAGATTAGGAAATTGGCTATTTGTTTACCCCAATATGGACCATAAAAGGAGTTGTCAGTTAATAAGTATTAGTAGCATGCAATAATGAGCGTGAGCTACCGCGCAGGGAAGAACATGTATTCTAGGCTATCACTTTAACGGCAATGGTTTACCTCTTACAATATGTCACTATATCAACGGTGTATAACTACTACTATAATATAAGTACACACAACATAACTGACAGAATGTACGTCGTATAGATAGCTATTCCTCGTGGTTTTGCACGACGCGCTGTGTACCAAATAACCCGATCGCACGTAGATCGTCACTTATATCGTGTACTACTTATTTAAGACAATATATGCAAAAACATACAAAAACAATTATTACATATACTTTGGAGACTACAAGATAACAAATGAAGGTCTTACCCCGATAATCCTAATAATCCAACATAATAACACATAAATAATAAACACATCCATGTCACTGTCACTTAAAATTTATAAACACATCCTTGTCACTGTCATTTAAACACAATACACACGATCATATAAATGATCCAAGTCACTGATCATAAAAATGATCTAGTTCACTCAACTTCTGAAGTCCGCGAAACTTCGTAAATTCCTGTCTGTTTCCTCTATCCACGTGTCCGTACGGTTCATGTCAACAACACAGATTATGCTTTACACGGACAATGGCCTTGTAGTCCCATTTGTTTAAACATCGAATATAAGCGTTTACAACATCACATATTTAATGGAAAGGTGACACATCTTATAACAAACAATACTAATTAAATAGACATACCTGTGAATATATAAATATCCAGATATAAATATTATATAAATATTTATCGTCCAGTACAAAGTATAACAACGTGTACTCTATTGAAAACTCGGCAAAATGCACTGACGCATAGCGGTGAACGCATGCACGTGTACCATTAGTATGTTAGTAAAAGATGGTCAAAGGGAGACTATAAACATAACCCATTACTTATAAGGACCCGATGTTAAGGATTTATTTGATATATTGTGGCGTAAGGAACAACATACAATTGTCTTTTGTAAATATATTTATTTCGACCCACATCGAAAACATAGCATAATGAAGGGCTTATTGAGCCGGTCACATACAAACGATGGGGGACATGTTTTGAAGTGGCTGGTCTATATACATATGATGGGTGACCTGTTTTGAAGTGGCTGGTCTATATACAAATGATGGGTGACATGTTTTGAGGTGGGTGGTCTATATACATACGATGGGGGACATGTTTTGAAGTGGCTGGTCTATATACATATGATGGGTGACATGTTTTGAGGTTGCTGGTCTATATACATCTGATGGGTGACATGTTTTGAAGTGGCTGGTCTATATACAAATGATGGGTGACATGTTTTGAGGTGGGTGGTCTATATACATACGATGGGGGACATGTTTTGAAGTGGCTGGTCTATATACATATGATGGGTGACATGTTTTGAGGTGGCTGGTCTATATACATCTGATGGGTGACATGTTTTGAAGTGGCTGGTCTATATACAAATGATGGGTGACATGTTTTGAAGTGGCTGGTCTATATACATGTTGTGGGTGACATGTTTTCAAGTTGCTGGTCTATATACATATGATGGGTGACCTGTTTTGAAGTGGCTGGTCTATATACAAATGATGGGTGACATGTTTTGAGGTGGCTGGTCTATATACATACGATGGGGGACATGTTTTGAAGTGGCTGGTCTATATACATATGATGGGTGACCTGTTTTGAAGTGGCTGGTCTATATACAAATGATGAGTGACATGTTTTGAGGTGGCTGTTCTATATACATACGATGGGGGACATGTTTTGAAGTGGCTGGTCTATATACATATGATGGGTGACATGTTTTGAGGTGGCTGGTCTATATACATATGATGGGTGACCTGTTTTGAAGTGGCTGGTCTATATACATATGATGGGTGACCTGTTTTGAAGTGGCTGGTCTATATACAAATGATGAGTGACATGTTTTAAGGTGGCTGGTCTATATACATACGATGGGGGACATGTTTTGAAGTGGCTGGTCTATATACATATGATGGGTGACATGTTTTGAGGTGGCTGGTCTATATACATATGATGGGTGACATGTTTTGAAGTGGCTGGTCTATATACAAATGATGGGTGACATGTTTTGAAGTGGCTGGTCTATATACAAATGATGGGTGACATGTTTTAAGGTGAGTGGTCTATATACATACGATGGGGGACATGTTTTGAAGTGGCTGGTCTATATACATATGATGGGTGACATGTTTTGAGGTGGTTGGTCTATATACATATGATGGGTGACATGTTTTGAAGTGGCTAGTCTATATACAAATGATGGGTAACATGTTTTGAAGTGGCTGGTCTATATACATATTGTGGTTGACATGTTTTCAAGTTGCTGGTCTATATACATATGATGGGTGACCTGTTTTGAAGTGGCTGGTCTATATACAAATGATGAGTGACATGTTTTGAGGTGGCTGTTCTATATACATACGATGGGGGACATGTTTTGAAGTGGCTGGTCTATATACATATGATGGGTGACCTGTTTTGAAGTGGCTGGTCTATATACATATGATGGGTGACCTGTTTTGAAGTGGCTGGTCTATATACAAATGATGAGTGACATGTTTTGAGGTGGCTGGTCTATATACATACGATGGGGGACATGTTTTGAAGTGGCTGGTCTATATACATATGATGGGTGACATGTTTTAAGGTGGCTGGTCTATATACATATGATGGGTGACATGTTTTGAAGTGGCTGGTCTATATACAAATGATGGGTGACATGTTTTAAAGTGGCTGGTCTATAAACATATTTTGGGAGACATGTTTTCAAGTTGCTGGTCTATATACATATTATGGGTGACCTGTTTTGAAGTGTCTGGTCTATATACAAATGATGGGTGACATGTTTTGAGTTGGCTGGTCTATTTACATACGATGGGGGACATGTTTTGAAGTGGCTGGTCTATATACATATGATGGGTGACCTGTTTTGAAGTTGCTGGTCTATATACAAATGATGGGTGACATGTTTTGAGGTGGGTGGTCTATATACATACGATGGGGGACATGTTTTGAAGTGGCTGGTCTATATACATATGATGGGTGACATGTTTTGAGGTGGCTGGTCTATTTACATCTGATGGGTGACATGTTTTGAAGTGGCTGGTCTATATACATATGATGGGTGACATGTTTTGAGGTGGCTGGTCTATATACAAATGATTGGTGACATGTTTTGAAGTGGCTGGTCTATATACATGTTGTGGGTGACATGTTTTGAAGTGGCTGGTCTATATACATATGATGGGTGACCTGTTTTGAAGTGGCTGGTTTATATACAAATGATGGGTGACATGTTTTGAGGTGGCTGGTCTATATACATACGATGGGGGACATGTTTTGAAGTGGCTGGTCTATATACATATGATGGGTGACCTGTTTTGAAGTGGCTGGTCTATATACAAATGATAAGTGACATGTTTTGAGGTGGCTGTTCTATATAAATACGATGGGGGACATGTTTTGAAGTGGCTGGTCTATATACATATGATGGGTGACATGTTTTGAGGTGGCTGGTCTATATACATATGATGGGTGACCTGTTTTGAAGTGGCTGGTCTATATACATATGATGGGTGACCTGTTTTGAAGTGGCTGGTCTATATACAAATGATGAGTGACATGTTTTGAGGTGGCTGGTCTATATACATACGATGGGGGACATGTTTTGAAGTGGCTGGTCTATATACATATGATGGGTGACATGTTTTGAGGTGGCTGGTCTATATACATATGATGGGTGACATGTTTTGAAGTGGCTGGTCTATATACAAATGATGGGTGACATGTTTTGAAGTGGCTGGTCTATATACATATTGTGGGAGACATGTTTTCAAGTTGCTGGTCTATATACATATTATGGGTGACCTGTTTTGAAGTGTCTGGTCTATATACAAATGATGGGTGACATGTTTTGAGGTGGCTGGTCTATATACATACGATGGGGGACATGTTTTGAAGTGGCTGGTCTATATACATATGATGGGTGACCTGTTTTGAAGTGGCTGGTCTATATACAAATGATGGGTGACATGTTTTGAGGTGGGTGGTCTATATACATACGATGGGGGACATGTTTTGAAGTGGCTGGTCTATATACATATGATGGGTGACATGTTTTGAGGTGGCTGGTCTATTTACATCTGATGGGTGACATGTTTTGAAGTGGCTGGTCTATATACAAATGATTGGTGACATGTTTTGAAGTGGCTGGTTTATATACATGTTGTGGGTGACATGTTTTGAAGTGGCTGGTCTATATACATATGATGGGTGACCTGTTTTGAAGTGGCTGGTCTATATACAAATAATGGTTGACATGTTTTGAGGTGGCAGGTCTATATACATACGATGGGGGACATGTTTTGAAGTGGCTGGTCTATATACATATGATGGGTGACCTGTTTTGAAGTGGCTGGTCTATATACAAATGATGAGTGACATGTTTTGAGGTGGCTGTTCTATATACATACGATGGGGGACATGTTTTGAAGTGGCTGGTCTATATACATATGATGGGTGACATGTTTTGAGGTGGCTGGTCTATATACATATGATGGGTGACCTGTTTTGAAGTGGCTGGTCTATATACATATGATGGGTGACCTGTTTTGAAGTGGCTGGTCTATATACAAATGATGAGTGACATGTTTTGAGGTGGCTGGTCTATATACATACGATAGGGGACATGTTTTGAAGTGGCTGGTCTATATACATATGATGGGTGACATGTTTTGAGGTGGCTGGTCTATATACATATGATGGGTGACATGTTTTGAAGTGGCTGGTCTATATACAAATGATGGGTGACATGTTTTGAAGTGGCTGGTCTATATACATATTGTGGGAGACATGTTTTCAAGTTGCTGGTCTATATACACATTATGGGTGACCTGTTTTGAAGTGTCTGGTCTATATACAAATGATGGGTGACATATTTTGAGGTGGCTGGTCTATATACATACGATGGGGGACATGTTTTGAAGTGGCTGGTCTATATACATATGATGGGTGACCTGTTTTGAAGTGGCTGGTCTATATACAAATGATGGGTGACATGTTTTGAGGTGGGTGGTCTATATACATACGATGGGGGACATGTTTTGAAGTGGCTGGTCTATATACATATGATGGGTGACATGTTTTGAGGTGGCTGGTCTATATACATCTGATGGGTGACATGTTTTGAAGTGGCTGGTCTATATACAAATAATGGGTGACATGTTTTGAGGTGGCTGGTCTATATACAAATGATGGGTAACATGTTTTGAAGTGGCTGGTCTATATACATATTGTGGGTGACATGTTTTCAAGTTGCTGGTCTATATACATATGATGGGTGACCTGTTTTGAAGTGGCTGGTCTATATACAAATGATGAGTGACATGTTTTGAGGTGGCTGTTCTATATACATACGATGGGGGACATGTTTTGAAGTGGCTGGTCTATATACATATGATGGGTGACCTGTTTTGAAGTGGCTGGTCTATATACATATGATGGGTGACCTGTTTTGAAGTGGCTGGTCTATATACAAATGATGAGTGACATGTTTTGAGGTGGCTGGTCTATATACATACGATGGGGGACATGTTTTGAAGTGGCTGGTCTATATACATATGATGGGTGACATGTTTTGAGGTGGCTGGTCTATATACATATGATGGGTGACATGTTTTGAAGTGGCTGGTCTATATACAAATGATGGGTGACATGTTTTGAGGTGGGTGGTCTATATACATACGATGGGGGACATGTTTTGAAGTAGCTGGTCTATATACATATGATGGGTGACATGGTTTGAGGTGGCTGGTCTATTTACATCTGATGGGTGACATGTTTTGAAGTGGCTGGTCTATATACAAATGATTGGTGACATGTTTTGAAGTGGCTGGTCTATATACATGTTGTGGGTGACATGTTTTGAAGTGGCTGGTCTATATACATATGATGGGTGACCTGTTTTGAAGTGGCTGGTCTATATACAAATAATGGTTGACATGTTTTGAGGTGGCAGGTCTATATACATACGATGGGGGACATGTTTTGAAGTGGCTGGTCTATATACATATGATGGGTGACCTGTTTTGAAGTGGCTGGTCTATATACAAATGATGAGTGACATGTTTTGAGGTGGCTGTTCTATATACATACGATGGGGGACATGTTTTGAAGTGGCTGGTCTATATACATATGATGGGTGACATGTTTTGAGGTGGCTGGTCTATATACATATGATGGGTGACCTGTTTTGAAGTGGCTGGTCTATATACATATGATGGGTGACCTGTTTTGAAGTGGCTGGTCTATATACAAATGATGAGTGACATGTTTTGAGGTGGCTGGTCTATATACATACGATGGGGGACATGTTTTGAAGTGGCTGGTCTATATACATATGATGGGTGACATGTTTTGAGGTGGCTGGTCTATATACATATGATGGGTGACATGTTTTGAAGTGGCTGGTCTATATACAAATGATGGGTGACATGTTTTGAAGTGGCTGGTCTATATACATATTGTGGGAGACATGTTTTCAAGTTGCTGGTCTATATACATATTATGGGTGACCTGTTTTGAAGTGTCTGGTCTATATACAAATGATGGGTGACATATTTTGAGGTGGCTGGTCTATATACACACGATGGGGGACATGTTTTGAAGTGGCTGGTCTATATACATATGATGGGTGACCTGTTTTGAAGTAGCTGGTCTATATACAAATGATGGGTGACATTGTTTGAGGTGGGTGGTCTATATACATACGATGGGGGACATGTTTTGAAGTGGCTGGTCTATATACATATGATGGGTGACATGTTTTGAGGTGGCTGGTCTATATACATCTGATGGGTGACATGTTTTGAAGTGGCTGGTCTATATACATCTGATGGGTGACATGTTTTGAAGTGGCTGGTCTATATACAAATGATGTGTGACATGTTTTGAAGTGGCTGGTCTATATACATGTTGTGGGTGACATGTTTTCAAGTTGCTGGTCTATATACATATGATGGGTGACCTGTTTTGAAGTGGCTGGTCTATATACATATGATGGGTGACATGTTTTGAGGTGGCTGGTCTATATACATATGATGGGTGACATGTTTTGAAGTGGCTGGTCTATATACATATGATGGGTGACCTGTTTTGAAGTGGCTGGTCTATATATACAAATGATGGGTGACATGTTTTGAAGTGGCTGGTCTATATACATATTGTGGGAGACATGTTTTCAAGTTGCTGGTCTATATACATATTATGGGTGACCTGTTTTGAAGTGTCTGGTCTATATACAAATGATGGGTGACATGTTTTGAGGTGGCTGGTCTATATACATACGATGGGGGACATGTTTTGAAGTGGCTGGTCTATATACATATGATGGGTGACCTGTTTTGAAGTGGCTGGTCTATATACAAATGATGGGTGACATGTTTTGAGGTGGGTGGTCTATATACATACGATGGGGGACATGTTTTGAAGTGGCTGGTCTATATACATATGATGGGTGACATGTTTTGAGGTGGCTGGTCTATTTACATCTGATGGGTGACATGTTTTGAAGTGGCTGGTCTATATACAAATGATTGGTGACATGTTTTGAAGTGGCTGGTTTATATACATGTTGTGGGTGACATGTTTTGAAGTGGCTGGTCTATATACATATGATGGGTGACCTGTTTTGAAGTGGCTGGTCTATATACAAATAATGGTTGACATGTTTTGAGGTGGCAGGTCTATATACATACGATGGGGGACATGTTTTGAAGTGGCTGGTCTATATACATATGATGGGTGACCTGTTTTGAAGTTGCTGGTCTATATACAAATGATGAGTGACATGTTTTGAGGTGGCTGTTCTATATACATACGATGGGGGACATGTTTTGAAGTGGCTGGTCTATATACATATGATGGGTGACATGTTTTGAGGTGGCTGGTCTATATACATATGATGGGTGACCTGTTTTGAAGTGGCTGGTCTATATACATATGATGGGTGACCTGTTTTGAAGTGGCTGGTCTATATACAAATGATGAGTGACATGTTTTGAGGTGGCTGGTCTATATACATACGATAGGGGACATGTTTTGAAGTGGCTGGTCTATATACATATGATGGGTGACATGTTTTGAGGTGGCTGGTCTATATACATACGATGGGGGACATGTTTTGAAGTGGCTGGTCTATATACAAATAATGGTTGACATGTTTTGAGGTGGCAGGTCTATATACATACGATGGGGGACATGTTTTGAAGTGGCTGGTCTATATACATATGATGGGTGACCTGTTTTGAAGTGGCTGGTCTATATACAAATGATGAGTGACATGTTTTGAGGTGGCTGTTCTATATACATACGATGGGGGACATGTTTTGAAGTGGCTGGTCTATATACATATGATGGGTGACATGTTTTGAGGTGGCTGGTCTATATACATATGATGGGTGACCTGTTTTGAAGTGGCTGGTCTATATACATATGATGGGTGACCTGTTTTGAAGTGGCTGGTCTATATACAAATGATGAGTGACATGTTTTGAGGTGGCTGGTCTATATACATACGATGGGGGACATGTTTTGAAGTGGCTGGTCTATATACATATGATGGGTGACATGTTTTGAGGTGGCTGGTCTATATACATATGATGGGTGACATGTTTTGAAGTGGCTGGTCTATATACAAATGATGGGTGACATGTTTTGAAGTGGCTGGTCTATATACATATTGTGGGAGACATGTTTTCAAGTTGCTGGTCTATATACATATTATGGGTGACCTGTTTTGAAGTGTCTGGTCTATATACAAATGATGGGTGACATATTTTGAGGTGGCTGGTCTATATACACACGATGGGGGACATGTTTTGAAGTGGCTGGTCTATATACATATGATGGGTGACCTGTTTTGAAGTAGCTGGTCTATATACAAATGATGGGTGACATGTTTTGAGGTGGGTGGTCTATATACATACGATGGGGGACATGTTTTGAAGTGGCTGGTCTATATACATATGATGGGTGACATGTTTTGAGGTGGCTGGTCTATATACATCTGATGGGTGACATGTTTTGAAGTGGCTGGTCTATATACATCTGATGGGTGACATGTTTTGAAGTGGCTGGTCTATATACAAATGATGTGTGACATGTTTTGAAGTGGCTGGTCTATATACATGTTGTGGGTGACATGTTTTCAAGTTGCTGGTCTATATACATATGATGGGTGACCTGTTTTGAAGTGGCTGGTCTATATACATATGATGGGTGACATGTTTTGAGGTGGCTGGTCTATATACATATGATGGGTGACATGTTTTGAAGTGGCTGGTCTATATACATATGATGGGTGACCTGTTTTGAAGTGGCTGGTCTATATATACAAATGATGGGTGACATGTTTTGAAGTGGCTGGTCTATATACATATTGTGGGAGACATGTTTTCAAGTTGCTGGTCTATATACATATTATGGGTGACCTGTTTTGAAGTGTCTGGTCTATATACAAATGATGGGTGACATGTTTTGAGGTGGCTGGTCTATATACATACGATGGGGGACATGTTTTGAAGTGGCTGGTCTATATACATATGATGGGTGACCTGTTTTGAAGTGGCTGGTCTATATACAAATGATGGGTGACATGTTTTGAGGTGGGTGGTCTATATACATACGATGGGGGACATGTTTTGAAGTGGCTGGTCTATATACATATGATGGGTGACATGTTTTGAGGTGGCTGGTCTATTTACATCTGATGGGTGACATGTTTTGAAGTGGCTGGTCTATATACAAATGATTGGTGACATGTTTTGAAGTGGCTGGTTTATATACATGTTGTGGGTGACATGTTTTGAAGTGGCTGGTCTATATACATATGATGGGTGACCTGTTTTGAAGTGGCTGGTCTATATACAAATAATGGTTGACATGTTTTGAGGTGGCAGGTCTATATACATACGATGGGGGACATGTTTTGAAGTGGCTGGTCTATATACATATGATGGGTGACCTGTTTTGAAGTGGCTGGTCTATATACAAATGATGAGTGACATGTTTTGAGGTGGCTGTTCTATATACATACGATGGGGGACATGTTTTGAAGTGGCTGGTCTATATACATATGATGGGTGACATGTTTTGAGGTGGCTGGTCTATATACATATGATGGGTGACCTGTTTTGAAGTGGCTGGTCTATATACATATGATGGGTGACCTGTTTTGAAGTGGCTGGTCTATATACAAATGATGAGTGACATGTTTTGAGGTGGCTGGTCTATATACATACGATAGGGGACATGTTTTGAAGTGGCTGGTCTATATACATATGATGGGTGACATGTTTTGAGGTGGCTGGTCTATATACATATGATGGGTGACATGTTTTGAAGTGGCTGGTCTATATACAAATGATGGGTGACATGTTTTGAAGTGGCTGGTCTATATACATATTGTGGGAGACATGTTTTCAAGTTGCTGGTCTATATACACATTATGGGTGACCTGTTTTGAAGTGTCTGGTCTATATACAAATGATGGGTGACATATTTTGAGGTGGCTGGTCTATATACATACGATGGGGGACATGTTTTGAAGTGGCTGGTCTATATACATATGATGGGTGACCTGTTTTGAAGTGGCTGGTCTATATACAAATGATGGGTGACATGTTTTGAGGTGGGTGGTCTATATACATACGATGGGGGACATGTTTTGAAGTGGCTCGTCTATATACATATGATGGGTGACATGTTTTGAGGTGGCTGGTCTATATACATCTGATGGGTGACATGTTTTGAAGTGGCTGGTCTATATACAAATAATGGGTGACATGTTTTGAGGTGGCTGGTCTATATACAAATGATGGGTAACATGTTTTGAAGTGGCTGGTCTATATACATATTGTGGGTGACATGTTTTCAAGTTGCTGGTCTATATACATATTGTTGTAATTCTACCACTGGTGGATCGACACCTGCGATCCAGCCTAATCCATTGCGCCTGCGCCGAAGCGGGTGACGTCACCATTCACCCGCTAGAAGCCAGTTCGAGCTCACACACCAACCTGTAAAGACGTCTATACATTATACTTGCCACAGTACTCCGTTCCGGAACCAATACTTGGTAAGTATGTACAGACTCTTTACAACAATGGCGCTGCGAGCAATACGAACTCCCAGCGGAGGAAGGTATTTATGCTTTTTGCCGCTGTGAAAGCGACTTGTTGTTGTACCCCACACACTTCTGAGTGGGTGGGGTAATTTGCGTGCTTCGCGCCATATTTGGGCGCGAAATATCACGCCACGTCGGCGGTTTACAGCGCTTTCAATATTACTTTTTAGTGTGGATTCTTTCCACACTCATTTTGTTATTAATAGGAATTGAACAAACTAAATTGGAATAGTTTTTATTTTTGAATTTTCCCGTTCACCGCCGGTTCCCGGTAACTGGCGGAATGAACCAAAAAGTACCAAAATTTACGGTGTGAATTTATTACAATACATTTATTATTTGTAGTCATTTGTCGATTGTATTAATTATTCACAACTACGGTGTGAAATTGATACAAAACGCAATATTGAATAATCACAAATTCGTACTGTGAACTCAATATAAGAAAAATGACACAAAAAATTCAGATCAATTTTTGCATGGCGGAAGAGTTGAATGAACTGCCGGGTGTCAGAGACAAGATAGCTGAAAGAATAATACAATTCAGGTCTACAATGGGTAACATTAGTAGACAGAACATCAGCACCATCCCATATTTAAAGGTGACTGACGAGTTGCTGGACAGAGTTGACTTTTCCAAAAATAGCAACCTGTCCGTCAATGTGCCAGCTGACACAATGGAGGCCCTATCCTCCATGCAAAATTTTAAAGAAGAAAGCGGGGATGAGGATGACCTAGCTGCACCAGCAAGTAATCCACATGTGGGTACGATGGAGATGGGCAATGTCTCAGATAAACTGGACATTGACACCACCAACCCAGTGGACGAAGGGGCAAAAGCATTAAGCCCCATAAAGTCAAACCCAAAAGGTCAGCAGCAGGTTATCATTGACCAGGTCACCGAACAAATTAAACATTTCGAGGCGGGAGGGGCCAAACCAAAAACGGGACCTAAGTTCAAACGTGAACCAGAAAAAGGTGAGATGCCCAATATGGCCAATATGGCCATGCCTAAGTTCTCGGATTATAAAACATCCCCTATGGATTATAAACCATCCCCGGGTACGACCACGTTTGAAATGCAAAATGCATTAAATAAAGACAATCAGGCCCGAATTGAGAATACGGAAACTGTACTGATTAAGCTATTAGCTAATACAGTAGAGATTCTGTCAGCTCAAACTCTTAAGAGCACCAAGGGCACTAAAGACGCACAGGGTATTAAACTTCCGCGGAATTACGAAATTCCCAAAACACTGAGGTTTGACGGAACCTCGGAATGGGAGATCTTCTTGCGGAAGTTTACCAGCTACACTGATGCGATGGGATGGACACCGGTTATGAAACGGGAAGCACTGACTTGGAGTTTGGAAGGGAAGGCAAGCAAGTACTTGACCAACCTTCTAAACAGGAACGAAGCAATTAGTTACGCTGAAGTCATTCAGCGATTAACTAAAAGATTCGAAAATAAGGACTTGGTTCAGGCACTGATGGCCAAATTTATGTCCGAGGTCCAGAAACCAAAAGAGGACCTCGAGGACTGGGCAGACCGCATTTATGACTTGGCGTGCCGCGCTTACAAAGGCCTGCCAGACGTACACATTGCCAAATTGGCAGTAGTACGCCTCTGTCAGGGCTTAGAAAACAAAGCAGCGGGCCACCAGGTTATAAACGCGAGGCCTGAGACTGTTGAAGCCGCCGTAGACGCAATACGGTGGTATCAACTAAACCAAACTGCCATCTATGGCTCTAAGACGGAGCCGGAACCCGTGAAGCCTGTGGACACAATATGTGAACACCCCAAAGTACAGGCAGTCACGAGTCCAGCTCTGTCCCGTAGAGATTCCTCCCCAAAACCCAGACCGAGGTTGGAGGACAGAGTCTCTATGTTAGAGACCAAGATGGACAAAGTCCTGACAATACTATCGGACGTCAGTTCAACGCTCAAAGGCCTAACTGAACAGTCCAGGTTCCGACCCAGGTCACCCTCCCCCACCCGAACCAGGTAGGGAATGTCCAAAAAACCGGAGGGGTGCAGCTCATAACCGGAAATCAGTTTCATTCGTCCAAGATGACGAACATGCTCATGAAAAGTCCGACGATTCTTTAAACGAGTCCGGGTCGGACCGAGAGGCCTAAATCCGACCCCTGACATCAAAGGCCACATAACCAAAGCTCCAAGCATTCACAAATCAAGCCTAGGGCAGTGTGTGAATAGTAATAGTTCTCACATTTCCCAGGACAAGAGGTGTGATAATATGGAACTTTATAGCGGGCCTATTCACAACCTTAAAGAGTGTGAAAAACAGCCAGAGGGGTCGTCTCTAAACCCTATGGACATGCTTAATCACAATCGTAAAGAGTGTGAAAAGCAGTCAGAGGGGCCGCCTCTCAACCCTATTGACACGCTTAATCACAATCATAAAGAGTGTGAAAAGCAGTCAGAGGGATCGCCTCTCAACCCTAGTGACATGCTCAATCACAATCATAAAGAGTGTGAAAAGCAGTCAGAGGGGTCGCCTCACAACCCTATTAACAGGCATAATCACAATCTTAAAGAGTGTGAAAACCAGCCAGAGGTTAATAACCAGGGGTGTGAAAACATGTTAAAGGAAGAGAAATTATCAGCTAAAGATTCTCAGAACACTTGGTCCCAAAGCCCTGACGACATAACTGTCTGTCAATTAAGGTCTGGGTCTATGTTCCGAGTAGCGGCTGTGGTCAATAGACAGCCTACACAAGCAGTTGTTGATACTGCAGCTGAAGTCACTATAATTTCGGATTCCTTATACAGACAACTAGAACCTAGACCACCAGTGCTCAAGAACATCAGACTACACACAGCTGGTAAGAAGTTGAGCATGATAGGCTTTATCGTGGGACCCGTGGCCCTCAAATTAGGGAACAAAGTGTACCACGAACGAGTCTATGTGGCTCCAATACAAGATACCATGCTGTTAGGTCTGGACTTCTTGAAAGCGCATGGCACCAAAATTGATCTTTTAAATTCCCAACTAACGGTGGGAGAAGAGATCATTAAAATGGAATTAGAGGGTGGGAATGACTCCCAACCTACTGTAGCTAGGGTGTGTGTAGACCGGCGAACGGTAATTCCACCTAATTCAGTAGTTCTAGTTGACTGTTCGGTAGACCATGTACTACCACAATATGTTGTGGAGCCCATAAAAGTAAAGAGTAATAAACTGTTGGTACCTCGCACCATACATACAGGCAATAAAGAACTTAAAGTGTGTATGATTAACATTACCGACAAGTTTATTACCGTAAAGAAAACGCTCAACATTGCTGAGGCACACTTAGCACACACTGTAATGCCTGTTCCAGATGAACTTTTAAGTGGAACAAATAACGTACAGGTGCAGAAGGTCAGCATGAGCAATGTTGAAGCTAAAAACAACATTCCAGACCATTTATCTGTAATGTTCCATCAGTCCAGTGTCAATCTAAAGGCAGAAGAAGTCGAAGCCTTTGCTGAATTGATAACTGAGTTTCAGGATGTGTTTGCCAAGGATGAATTTGACTTGGGTAACTTTACTGAAATTCAGCACCATATTGATACTGGAGATGCCAGGCCGGTCAAGCTTAAAATGCGTAGAACCCCTGCCTGTTTTGTTTCGGAGGAAGAAAATCATTTAGAAAAAATGTTGAATGCAGGGGTTATAGAACCATCAAATTCTGACTGGGCGGCTCCTCCAGTGTTAATAAGGAAAAGGGATGGAACGGTCAGATGGTGTTTGGATTATCGGGCTCTCAACAATGTCACTATTAAGGACAGTTTCCCGTTACCCTTAATAGAAGATTGCATAGACACTTTGGCTGGTAACAAGTGGTTTTCCAAATTGGATGCAAACTCAGCTTATTGGCAAATACCTATAGCTGAGGAAGATAAAAAGAAAACAGCTTTTACCACCAAATTTGGCCTTTTCGAATTCATAAAAATGGCCTTTGGTCTCTGCAACGCCCCAGCGACCTTCGCCCGAGTAATGAACCTGGTTCTGAGAGGGCTCACATGGAATATAGTCTTGGCATTCTTAGACGACATAATGGTCTTAGGAAAAACCTTTAACAATCACTTAAACAACTTGAAACAAGTGTTCGAACGTCTGAGGCAATATAAATTAAAGCTAAAACCAAAGAAATGTGAGTTTTTTCGGAGAAAGGTAGAGTTTCTGGGACGAATGGTCACAGGAGAGGGTATGGAACTGTCCGATAAAGACATTTCTGTGGTTCGGGAATGGCCTATTCCCAACTCTACGAAAGACGTAGAACGTTTCGTGGGATTGGCCAACTACCACAGAATATTTATCAAAGACTATGCAAAGTTAGCTGCACCTTTGTACGGGGTAACTGGGAAAAATGCATTTGTGTGGGGTAAGGACCAGGAGCAGGCATTTCAGAACATAAAACATGCCTTAACTCATGCTCCTGTTCTTGCCCTGCCGAATAGTACAGACCTGTTCATCCTAGACACGGATGCATCTAAATATGCAATAGGAGCAGAGCTTTCCCAAGTACAAAACGGTGAAGAAAAGGTGATCACCTATGGTAGTTATGCCTTATCACCGGAGCAACAGAGATATTGCACGACCAGACAGGAATTACTAGCTGTGGTACGATTCACACGACAATTCCGACACTATTTGTTGGGACGAAAATTCGTTGTTAGAACGGACCACAGCAGCCTGACCTGGTTACTGAACTTTAAGAACCCTCAGGGTCAAATTGCCCGTTGGTTAGAGGAGTTAAGTCAGTATGATATGGTTGTGCAACATCGTCCCGGTGCAAAACATGGTAATGCAGATGCCCTGTCGAGGTGTATACCAATATCGGGAACTTGTAGACATTACACGTTGGGTCAAGACCCAAAGCTCTTGCCATGTGGAGGATGTACATATTGTCAAAGACTGCACAAAAATTGGTTCAATTTCACCTCAGAAGTTGATGATGTACGTCCTCTATCAAAAGGCGCCTTGCACAAAAGCATATCACAAGCAAACACTTGCATGTGTCGCGAGTCATGCGAATCAACCCAACCGGTTGAGGGCCTTATATCACCCCAGGACCAAGAGCTCGATGACATGAGTTGGCCCTGGGACCCTGGTGGAGCTATAGTCTATGACCCACAACCCAACATTTGTGATGGACATTTGCCCAACCTTTGCGATGGACTTTTGCCCAACCATTGTGATGGGAGTAGGGTGAACATAGTCAGGGACCACCAAGGTGTGTACTGGGGTCAGAAAAGAACGGAGCTAGTAACACTGCAAAATCAAGACCCAGATTTAACATTTCTGTTGGATTGGCTAAAAGACAAACAGGAACCCGAAGAGGGAGTACTGTTTGCAGCCAATCAAGCGGTAAAATATTATTGGATTAATAAGGACTTATTCTTCCTAGTGGATGGAGTGCTATGGAAGCAAAGGGAGGAAAACAAAGATAAGGTCTTAGTCATTCCATCAGACCTAAAACATGAAATCCTCGAAATGCACCATGACATTCCGTCCGCCGGCCATCAAGGTATAGACCGCACAAAAAGTAAATTAAAAGAAAAATATTTTTGGTATAAAATGTCACAAGATATAAAAAATTTCATAAGTTCATGTGCGGTCTGTAACCAAAGCAAATCTGTCACGCGTAAAAGTCGAAGTCCAATGATAAAATTTCATGCTGGGTCTCCAATGGAAAGGGTACACATCGACTTCCTAGGTCCACTAACCCCAACTGATCGGGGTAACAAATACATATTGATGATAGTGGACCAATTCACTAAATGGATAGAGTGCGTACCACTTCCATCACAAACGGCAGATGTTACAGCTCACGCGTTAATAAACGAGTTCTTCTCTCGTTTTGGCTATGCGTTAGAGATATTTAGTGATCAGGGTCGGAACTTCGAAAGCGACCTATTCACTAAAATCTGTGAAATAACCAGAATTCACAAAGCCAGAACTACACCCTTCAGACCTTCTGGGAATGGACAAGTGGAACGGTATAATAGGACTCTTATGGACGCCGTGCGCTGTTATGTTCAGAAATCCCCCAAAGACTGGGACATATTTCTAGCACAAATTTCGAGTGCCATGCGATCTTGCGTCAACAGGCAAACGGGCTTCACACCTAATAAATTAATGTTAGGTAGAGAGGTAAATCAGCCCCCGGATCTTATGTACCCAAAAAGTCATGATAACTTAAGGGATTCTGATCCGGACAGCTATGTGCGTCTGTTAGAGAATGCCGTTTCATTAGCCCATAAAACAGCAAGGGACACCTTAAAAATGTCACAAAAGAGAATGAAAAGAGATTATGATTTACGGACACTGGTAAAATCATACCAAATAGGCGATCTAGTTTATATCGAGAACAACGCCCCAAAAAAAGGGGTCAGTAAAAAACTACTCCCCCTTTGGAAAAGTCCCGGTATAATCATTGCAAAATTATCGGCAGCATTATACCGAGTCAAATTAAGGCACTCGATAATCACAACTCACCATGACAAAATGAAGCTGTGTATGGATCGCCAGATTCCCGAATGGTTGCAAAATTATAAGAAAAATCTAAAATCCACAACTCAGAAGGGGAACGAACCATCAAAAGATGGTAAGGAACTTTTCTGTGTATGTAGGAAGCCATATTCGGGAGAATTTATGATCCAGTGCGATAAGTGTGCCGAATGGTATCACGGAGCCTGTGTGAATATCACAGTACAAGAGGCCCGTGGTATCAAAGAGTACCAATGCCCTATTTGCAAGGGCTAATCTCTGCTCAATCTCTTTCAGGAAAATGGCCTACACCAACACTATAGAGCTGGTAGAGGGCCACCTGAGGCTAGGGAAACTAATGAATCCCCGGTGTCTTATCCGCGACACTTTAGGCATGGCTCATGGACTACCCGGTGTGGAGTTCCAGAGATTGCTAATCTCTATGTACCAGCTGGCCGTAAAACAAAATAATTGGTCTTGGGTAGAAAAAGCTCAATTGGAATCCGTAACTTTCCTCTCGGAATCATGGATTTTACAAAATCTTCCGCACAAATCCAAAAACAGGAACCGAGTATCTATACCCAAGATCAAGGAACAGGTTTATGAGCCATCATCCATCTGTAAGGACATTCGCTTGGTGGATAATCCATCACTCCCCAAGCAGACTACATCTTTGGTTGGGGGAGCGATTGTTCTCACAGGTGGAACTGGGCATGAGGAGGAGTTACCATCAGACCCTGAAGTGTATGTGGGTCCACCGGATGTGCATATGGAAGATCACAATACCGTTATGGGATGTGAAATTCATGCAGCATCCGGACCTGTTGTGGATGTTTGCCTTAATATTCACAATACTCCTATCTCACCTGAGAGAAGTGAAGGATGTGTCAAAGGCGAACATCCAATTGTCATGGATACTGGCGCTGTTCCCAATGCTATACCAAGCGATGGGATAAGTAGTCAGCGTAAGCGTAGGAATCGGGGGGCAAAGAGGAAGGGTAGGGGTATCGGAGAAGGGAAACAGACCAAGCCTTTGCCCTTGATGAAGGTCACTATCCAGAATGTGTCAGATGTCCCTTGTCCGACTGCCTCGACCCCGCCTTCTCGTCCTAGTAATGACGTTGAAGTGGAGGATCAAGCTCAGGAAGTTAATGTGGAAGTCTCGGAAAGGCCTCCCAGGGCAGCCTGGTTTAAGTTTGCGAAGTACTCTACATGCCCAATAACTGGTTGCAACAGGAAAACCAAATCCATGAAGCAGCATGTAACTTCCAGACATATGCCGGAACTGTTTTGGGAGACTTGGTCGACAGAAACAGTGGCAGCCCCAGAGTTCCAGGCTAAAAGAATGGCGGCCCTGGGGCTCCTGAGCTCGTGGTTACTGGAAACTGGTGAACCCATAGATCGGCTGGTGCACGTAATAAATGATCGGGGTTTGGTCCCGTCTTTGTCTACCATTACCAACAGATCTGCAGTGGCCATGCATGAGCTCTGCAGATTTAATGGGTGGAGAGTGCCAGTCGAGGGGTTCACCTTGGCTCCTTTAAATTCCCCCGCCACTTTAATTCATTGGCGTCCCCTGGCCAGCTTACTCAATCTGGTCTCGGTGAGCCAATACAAGGAGTTCCTGAAGACCTATAGGGAGGAATCAACTTCCTTAAATCTGACGGAAACAGTGGCGGAGGGGTTATCGGAGACTAACCTCAGTATAAACCCTATCACAACTCAGTATGGAGTGGGGGACTTACCCCAAACCTCAGAGTGTGAACCACTTGGGATACAGAACAGGGTCCCCAACCCGATGGGTGTATTCGATGCCATTGACAGTCATATGCATCTGGACAGATCTAGACGGGCATTGTGGGGGAAAGGGTCAAACGCCTCGGTAAGTGACCTTTTGTCCGCACAATTGGTCGTACAGCCTTCTGTCCAAGTCAATATCAAGGGTGTGGTGACTGTTTATTGTGATCCTGAGGATTATCCTAAGTCTCTCTCAGAGGTGCCTGGCGTAAAGGTAGCAATAGGGGTTCACCCCCGTAAGGTACACCTCTTTTCAGAGGACAGAGAGAGAGAATTTATAGCTCTCTTGGGGAACCCCAATGTTACTGCCCTGGGAGAGGTGGGTCTGGACATGACTGAACCCTGTCACACCTGGCAGCATCAAGAGGATACCTTAAGGCGTATCCTACCCCAGAGTCGTGTAAGTTTACCACTTGTCCTCCATATAAGAGGGAACAATAGTAGGGAGGGATCAGACCTGTACCTAAAAGCATTCCGTATAGTCCAAGAGTACTGTGGCTGGTCCCAACCTATACACTTGCATTGTTTTGGGGGTGGTGCGGACGATGTGAACGGGTGGCTCAGTTACTACAGGAATTGCTTCTTCGGATTCACAGCCAATGTTAAGCACTTCTCGGAGGTTCAGCTGCTGGGCTTGGCGGCAGTCCCGGAGAACCGTATATTGCTCGAGACTGACTCCCCGTACCTGTCTCCGGCCCCGCATCAAAAACCAAACAACCCTCTATTCATAGGGGATGTTGGTCGCTTGGTGGCTGAGAGGCGTGGTGGGGATCTGGCCGGCCTAATAGGTGCATCTCTTGAGAATGCGAAAGTTCTGTATGGGTTCTAAGAGGCAATTCGGATATCCGCAGTGCACCCACTGGGACGATACACGCATACGCCATACTGTCTCTATAACCGTCATTATAGAGCCATCAATACTATTACTTTTGAGGTAAACTAGTCACAGTACTCTGTTGAGATGTGTGAACCTCTTTTATATATAACTTGCACCTTTGCAACTTCATCACTTGTAATGTAAATAATCACAGGACTCTATTGAGATGTGTGAAAGTTTTTTGTATATAAGTAACTTTTACTTTCACAACTCCATCGTTGAGGTGTGAATATTTTAACATAACTTTAACTTTTATAATAATACTTTATAATTCAATGTCTGTTGGTAACTCGCGACCTTACTCTAAACCCATACTATAGTGGGTATTGTAAATCTTCCTTATTACAATCTTCAGGCTAATGATTTATATGAAGTCTGGATTGTACCGCCACTGGTACACGGAGTGTACACTCTTGGTAAGAGTGAGCCATTGCTGACGGTGTCGGGGGACCAGCAGGCATTGGGGGCTTTGCCCTTTTTAAAAGTGACAGGAGTGTTGTAATTCTACCACTGGTGGATCGACACCTGCGATCCAGCCTAATCCATTGCGCCTGCGCCGAAGCGGGTGACGTCACCATTCACCCGCTAGAAGCCAGTTCGAGCTCACACACCAACCTGTAAAGACGTCTATACATTATACTTGCCACAGTACTCCGTTCCGGAACCAATACTTGGTAAGTATGTACAGACTCTTTACAACAATATGATGGGTGACCTGTTTTGAAGTGGCTGGTCTATATACAAATGATGAGTGACATGTTTTGAGGTGGCTGTTCTATATACATACGATGGGGGACATGTTTTGAAGTGGCTGGTCTATATACATATGATGGGTGACCTGTTTTGAAGTGGCTGGTCTATATACATATGATAGGTGACCTGTTTTGAAGTGGCTGGTCTATATACAAATGATGAGTGACATGTTTTGAGGTGGCTGGTCTATATACATACGATGGGGGACATGTTTTGAAGTGGCTGGTCTATATACATATGATGGGTGACATGTTTTGAGGTGGCTGGTCTATATACATATGATGGGTGACATGTTTTGAAGTGGCTGGTCTATATACAAATGATGGGTGACATGTTTTGAGGTGGGTGGTCTATATACATACGATGGGGGACATGTTTTGAAGTAGCTGGTCTATATACATATGATGGGTGACATGGTTTGAGGTGGCTGGTCTATTTACATCTGATGGGTGACATGTTTTGAAGTGGCTGGTCTATATACAAATGATTGGTGACATGTTTTGAAGTGGCTGGTCTATATACATGTTGTGGGTGACATGTTTTGAAGTGGCTGGTCTATATACATATGATGGGTGACCTGTTTTGAAGTGGCTGGTCTATATACAAATAATGGTTGACATGTTTTGAGGTGGCAGGTCTATATACATACGATGGGGGACATGTTTTGAAGTGGCTGGTCTATATACATATGATGGGTGACCTGTTTTGAAGTGGCTGGTCTATATACAAATGATGAGTGACATGTTTTGAGGTGGCTGTTCTATATACATACGATGGGGGACATGTTTTGAAGTGGCTGGTCTATATACATATGATGGGTGACATGTTTTGAGGTGGCTGGTCTATATACATATGATGGGTGACCTGTTTTGAAGTGGCTGGTCTATATACATATGATGGTTGACCTGTTTTGAAGTGGCTGGTCTATATACAAATGATGAGTGACATGTTTTGAGGTGGCTGGTCTATATACATACGATGGGGGACATGTTTTGAAGTGGCTGGTCTATATACATATGATGGGTGACATGTTTTGAGGTGGCTGGTCTATATACATATGATGGGTGACATGTTTTGAAGTGGCTGGTCTATATACAAATGATGGGTGACATGTTTTGAAGTGGCTGGTCTATATACATATTGTGGGAGACATGTTTTCAAGTTGCTGGTCTATATACATATTATGGGTGACCTGTTTTGAAGTGTCTGGTCTATATACAAATGATGGGTGACATATTTTGAGGTGGCTGGTCTATATACACACGATGGGGGACATGTTTTGAAGTGGCTGGTCTATATACATATGATGGGTGACCTGTTTTGAAGTAGCTGGTCTATATACAAATGATGGGTGACATGTTTTGAGGTGGGTGGTCTATATACATACGATGGGGGACATGTTTTGAAGTGGCTGGTCTATATACATATGATGGGTGACATGTTTTGAGGTGGCTGGTCTATATACATCTGATGGGTGACATGTTTTGAAGTGGCTGGTCTATATACATCTGATGGATGACATGTTTTGAAGTGGCTGGTCTATATACAAATGATGTGTGACATGTTTTGAAGTGGCTGGTCTATATACATGTTGTGGGTGACATGTTTTCAAGTTGCTGGTCTATATACATATGATGGGTGACCTGTTTTGAAGTGGCTGGTCTATATACATATGATGGGTGACATGTTTTGAGGTGGCTGGTCTATATACATATGATGGGTGACATGTTTTGAAGTGGCTGGTCTATATACATATGATGGGTGACCTGTTTTGAAGTGGCTGGTCTATATATACAAATGATGGGTGACATGTTTTGAGGTGGCTGGTCTATATACATACGATGGGGGACATGTTTTGAAGTGGCTGGTCTATATACATATGATGGGTGACATGTTTTGAGGTGGCTGGTCTATATAAATATGATGGGTGACATGTTTTGAAGTGGCTGGTCTATATACATATGATGGGGGACATGTTTTGAAGTGGCTGGTCTATATAAATATGATGGGTGACATGTTTTGAGGTGGCTGGTCTATATACATATGATGGGTGACATGTTTTGAAGTGGCTGGTCTATATACATATGATGGGTGACCTGTTTTGAAGTGGCTGGTCTATATACAAATGATGGGTGACATGTTTTGAGGTGGCTGGTCTATATACAAATATTGGTGACATGTTTTGAAGTGGCTGGTCTATATACATATGATGGGTGACATGTTTTGAAATGCTTAGTCTATATAATTCCACTTACCAGAAAACGAATTCGCACAATTGATGTCTGGCGTGACATTCAATTACTTTCTCTAACGTCTGTTCGCTGCTCACCCACCCTCGAACGCAATTGGAGGCAATCGAGTGGATTGTAAATCCCTCGATTGAGCTGTATGTTTCTTCAACAGACATTACAGTCGATTTCTATTTGAACAATGTTCATATATCTATCATTTAAACTATCTGAGGTTTGTTACCAATCTAGTTAAACGTCAGGTTATGATAACATTTTAACGAATTTATCATTTTACCGCTAGTTTTCATGTTGTTTACTGTTGAAGAGTTGGAGATCAAGGGAGTTAACTCGGTGTACGCAAGAAGATGACGTCATGTAATCGAAGTGGTAGGTATTTAGTGAATCCCAAATTAAAACATGTTTATGATATGGCCTATGGTGACTGTGTTAATGGCAACAATAACTGGTTATCTAATGTAAACACATAAATGTATGAATATGTTTCAATTGGACTTGGGATAACCCCGATACAGTTATTTGTAAGTCAATTGTAATAGTATTCAAACAAAAAGAATCAATTGCTTTTTACAAAATTGGTATACTGATAAACACAATTCTGGTGTCTTAGATGTGTATAACAATGTGAAAATTTATTTTTAGTTTGTTTGTTACACCTATGATTTAATATAAACCTATGCGACAGTGACCGGGTTATTGCCAGAGATATGATTATTTGGAAACGCATAAAGCAAACCAGGTTAATTGTGCCAAACGTAGGTGACCCTTGATTGTTCTGTTATGTGATTTAGTGAAACATATGATTTTTAAAAGAGCGTGTGTTTAGAAGAGACAATTTGCGTATCAAATAAATAACTACCATAAAACACATGCATACAAATGCGTACATCTATATATACCCATTTATGTAACAATGTTATATTTGGGTGTTTAAGGGGCTGGTTTGAAAAAAAGTGTCAACAAGTTTCAACATTCTCTCAATACTTGGATGATATTGAGTGAAACACCTACCGCCAAAAAAAAATCAAATCCATTTGTGGTTTATAAAACTATAAAAGCTGTCGTGTATAAATAATAGCATGTTCAATTTCAATCAAGATTTGATTTAAAACAACGTGAACACAATTACAAAACAATGACATATTGTTTAAATTGTTTTTAACAATGACTACACCAGTAAGTTTGTATTAATTTCATTTTTATATATTTTCATGGGTATTCAGGAAAACGTAGACGAAATAACATTATAATATTTGACGACAGTATCGAACCTACAGGAATCGAACCTACAGGAACAGAACAAGCAGTCGTCGGTCACATGATTGTTTACCACGAGGACTGCGCCGATACATTCGGAGAGGTTACGTACTAAACGGACGGACGGACGCGCGTAAACGGAC